>JAODVM010134412.1:8891-33560 GCA_025400095.1 Phenganax marumi | reverse complement strand
TATTATCATTATATTTAGCCAGGATACCCACATCACCGAAGTGTTTTTCAGTGGGGTCCTGCAATTAAATTATTATAGAGAAGCCTTATAGACAGTGATCCACATATATATGTGGATCACTTCTTACGTATAGATTTTTTTCAGCATTCTTTAACCCAAAATATCCAGCATTCGTTTGCAAAAAGAAATGCTAGTACACAAAAAAGATCTTCGGGTTTACCATTTGTACAAGTACTTTTTCTTCTATAGGGGGCGGTATTAAATTTCCGTTCCGGTAAATGTATTGACGACTGTTTCAAAAAGAATAATGTTTACATTGTCTCATATATTCTAGTAACTAAGCTAGGTGTGCAATCACAAGCCTGCAAAATAAACAAATAGACAAACAAGATTGTATCCTAAAAGTCAATAAATAAAAACTTCAGTGTTTCACGGGCAAGAAGCTAGATTTTGCCGAGTATCGCAGGCTTTTGAAGTTCTAGAATCATATCTTTGTATTGCAACAATTTCAACTGTCTTTCAAGACGGACAGTTGACGTAATCTACATACTCTGAAACTTTAGTATAAGATATCGGTTCAAATACATCCTTATCAGGATTGCTTTTCTCTTCTCAAGGCTTCTCTTAGTTCCTTGTAATCTTTGAAACCCAACTGTTTTCCTATGGTTTCATCCCAAATTTCCTGAACGGCTTGTTTGGTGGAGTCGCCCATCATTTCTCGACCATTTGTTGCTGATCCGGTCGCAACACGATTGGGAGCGCTGGCTTCTGGTACTCCCATGCCCTTGTGTCTATAACGTGCTATTCGACTATCCATGAATTTGCTTCCGTTTTTCTTCATATAATCAAACTTGCTCATTTCAACTGCCTTTCGTATACTTGCTTCATCATCAATCCCCATTAATGACGCAATAGACCTCACTGTAGTTTCCAAATCTTCCAACATGTCTTCATAGAGAAGAAACAAGACGTTTGGATCATTTCTGCGTGGCCACCAGGTCAACAAATGCTCGAAGTAATCTCGTGGTTTAGATTTAGCCTTTGATTTTGCAAGACTTATGTGAAAGTGTTCCACGACTTCGTCAATTGTTATTTCTCCAGGCTGAAAATATACTCCTTCAAAAAATTTGAAGTAACTATAGAACGATGCGCAGGGTTCTCGGTAGATAGCGATGTACTTCGCTCCCTCAAACCAGGTCCCTTTCCAAGAATGAGTCTTGAAACATCTGTAATGAAAATATAACCCAGGCTTCAAAAACAGTGAATTGAATAAAGCTATTAAGCTGGGTTCTCACACGTTGCCGACGATTGACAGAGTTTACGATCTATACGACGCAGCAAACACGGTAAGGACGAATATTCTTAACAAAGTTCACAGGCCAAGCAAACCGTAAATAACGTCGTTTAGTTCCAGAGTTGAATCTTCATTTCTACGTCTTCAAAGCAAATCAAGCCATGCGAAGTTTGATAAAAATGAGTTGCAGAATAAACTCAGTTTTACAGGGATGAGGTTAGTTTCCTTCATGTTTGCTTTTTCTTGCGAATAATAAAGTCTTTGAGTCCGTTTTTGAGCACGCATACTCTGCAGCATCCATTTCGTGGCGAAAACACCAGCTAAGATCAAGAAGACGAAGTCACATTCACTTGAACTCTCTTATAGTTGTCAAAAGTCGCTGATGAGAGCTTTGCGACGTCGGAAATGTATGAGATATTCTTTGAATGCTGTCGGACATCATGGTCGACGTAATCGCAGCAAACGAAATAGATTGTTTCTTGTTGTTCCGCCCATGAGTTACCATGATCAGCAATGTATGAGAAGTAGGCGTGGCGAAAACGTTCTGATATTGACAATTCATGAAAACAGTTTCAAATGTTGCAGACGACTATCGTAGACTACTGGCGATTAAATTGCCTGGGAAAAATGCTCTGTGTGTAATTGTCGCTGATATGAGAAACAAGTAGTAAGAATTTCAAGAAGGCATGCCAGGGGTCAGTTGTGCAAAGCTCGATAAACGGTTAAAATTAACCACGCTGTTGCATTCACCCTTCTGAAATATTCAAAATAGTAGAGATAGCGGAGGGACGGAATATCTGTGTCTTGCGCCCTTGCCGCCAAAAGATGACATTGAAAACAGCTTGCTCGTTTCTCGACTGAGTTCAACATCTGTACTTGTCATCATCAGTGGCTGGTTTTCTTGAAACTTACCAAAGGAGCCCACCTCTGATGGGGCCGGTTGTACGAAGCCCGTTTAGCTTAAACGGTGGATAAGCTCAAAATAGAAATCATATTAATATACTCATTGTGCTGCCAAACTAACAGTTTTTTAAATAAATAAAATAGGTTTGTATTCAACTATCGGTTCAGCTCATAAGATTGGATTCAGTATATTTACAAGATGCGAGAAAGCGTTTTCAAATTCTGGCTTATCTACCGTTTAAGCTAAACGGGCTTCGTACAACCGGCCCCAGGAAACTTGACTGCAGGTGCTATGAATTTACGTTTGGTTTCGTCACCACGCATAGACCTTTTTAATGGTTGTAATCAGTTTGAGATAAGGTTAATGAGCGTCTTCAGTTGCACCAGAAAATGTTGTCTAAACTTTAGTGATCAAGATGGTAAAATCACTGTGTTTCTTTTACAGTTACCACCAGGGCTCCAGTACAGAGCTACATGAATTTAGTAAATGTATGTTTAAATTTTGTGTTTAGACATCAAAAAATTCAAATGCGAAGAATGTAACCGATTTTTTCGTCGTCTCCATCAGCTCATTGTTCATCAACGTATTCACACTGGAGAGAAACCATACCTTTGCAAACAGTAAGAGTTCTGCAGTTAGTGAAAACAGTAGACATGGGGGTATGCCATGGAGCATGCAGATATAAACCGATATTTCTGGGTTGTTCGCTGTAGATACAGTGACTTATACATAAATTATTTTAGGAAAACGTCTTGTTATTTTCTTACAGCTGTGGCACAGCTTTCCGGCATGATTCGACGTTAACTATGCACGTGCGAACACGTCACGAACACAAGCGTCCCTTCAAGTGTGAATACTGTGACCACACGTTTGGAAGACTGTCTCACCTGCGGAAACACATGAAGAAGGTGTGCGGGCCAAACAAGCCAGAGAAGCAGACATCCATGGTGATCCAGTGCAAGTTCTGTGAAGAAATATTCACAAGTAAAGTGGAGCTTCGTAAACATCTTCTGATTTGTGACAAGAAGGAGTGCACTGGCAAGCCGAAAGAGCCAAGTCAAGTTGCACTGCACGTTTGTAACATTTGTAACAAAGACTTTGCGAGTCCTTACAACGTTCGACGTCATCAGCTGACACACAGCGATGACCGTCCTTACCGGTGTGAATACTGCAGCAAGTCTTTCAAAGAAAAGTCTTCGTTGACCAAACACGTTAAGCGCGTTCACTTGGAGAAAGAAAAAGATGATTCTTGTGAGCTGATGGTCAGTATTTCAGCTGACGACCAGCAGTTTGAAGTGGTTTCTGTGCCCGCCGCTGATGAAAGTCTGCTTACAACAACCGCAAGTGCGGTGTCCTCCAGCAATGAGCATGATGGTGACACTGAAACTGTTGATCCTTCAGCTTTGGTGCATGTCGCTGCCAGTGTGATGGTGGAAGAACTGTTGCATGGTGATGATCAAATAGAGAACACCACTCCCGTCACTTCTGCAGACACCACCACCACCCAACAACCAATCTTCATGACCGAACCTTGCAAGTCGGGTGAGCAAGCACACGAAGCTGATTCCTATCCTGGTCCACTAGCGCCTGGAGTAACAGTGAGCTGTTTAACCGAATCAGAAAGCGAAGGATTGCTGGAAGAAGCAACGGAAACAGCAGTTGAGGGCGAAGTGAGCAGCGCACAATACGACAACGAACCTGCCAAGAATGATTTGATGGATGATGCGCCATCTATGGTGGTAAATAATCCCGAAGATGGGCAAGATGTTACATCCAATGACAATCAAGATCAAGAAGAGCAAGCCACAGCATAACATGCTTTTACGATGTTTCCACGATTCTCTGTCTTGCAAGAGAGGTATCACACAGTGGACTGAAATTTTCGCACTTTTCGTCTGGCTTTTAAAACAACTTTTTTTGCATTATAACTTTACATGTATGCGTGTGGAACTTGCAGGTAGCTTGATAGTTTTCGCCACTTGCGTTTCTGCTCCAGCTTATTTTTCTTCCGATGTTATGAGACGGTCTGGGATCCTAACCTTTAGAAGTTTGCAGAAAAAACTGCGTCACGCTATACTTATAGAAAAAACTTTATCACCAGCCAGTCACAGCGCTGTCTGTTTAGATTTGTCTAGGTTTGTGGCGGACGAGACATTAAATATTTTTCCTGGCGATATAAATCACTCACCTTGAGGTGATCGTGTGACTTTGAAGCGCCTATTGAGGATTGATCGGAGTCTATTAAAATAATGCTTGGTTTACGTAATAAAATGCATGGCTACCTACTACTGATTATCCCATGACCTATTTAATTAGGGTTCCTGGCCGATGAACTACTGTTAAAGCCCGGAAAAAACCGGAATCGTTGTTGGGACAAAACCATGCATAAATTAGGGAACATGTAGCTCGTAATTACTGCGGGAGTCATTCGCTAACTAGCTTCCAGGGGGGGGGCTTCATCTCATCTAAGCATCCAGATAATAAAAAGATGTTGTAATTCGGTTGCCGCACAGTTTATTTCTGGTTTTTGCCCTACTGAATGGTTTTCACCGTAAACCCAAGATTGTTGCTAACTGAGCCTAACTCTGCGTGAAATCTCAGGAATAGATGTTAAACTTTCGCCGAGAAAATACGAGATGAAAAAATGTAAATTTTCGGCACGTATTTACGAAAAAAGTTTCACCATTTAATTCAAATTCTCATCAAATATGAAGGCAGCTAGTGTCAAACAATTGTTAATTCAAGTATTTTTCTATTGATAAAATATGACGGTCAGAAACAATGATTTTGGTCATCCAAAAATGGCAGATTTTAAGGCCTAGTCGCATAGCTGCATCGTTATGTCATCGTGACTGCAAATCGTCTTGGAAGCAGCTGTTTGCAGGCGTATTTATGTTTGTACTTTTCTTATCAATATGAGTCTCGTCCGCCTCCGTTCACCTTTTAAAGAGCGAGATAAACATGACTAATATCGTGCGCGTCTGTGCGGAGGAGGCTAAAAAGCCTCTTGAAACAAACATGTACACATATGTGAAATATATGTGGACCTGGTGTATACCTGAGCACGAAGAAAGTATATTTGTAGGCGTGTGATATTTTGTACGCGACGCCGCAACAGTCACCCATAAAAAGCGTTGTTTTCGAATACAATGTCTCCTACTATTCAGTTAGTTAAAATGCCTTCTTTTTAGCCTGATGAGTGATGTTGCAGTACATTGTCCAGTGTGATCGGCACCTCTTTGAAGTGGTTAACCCTGAAACGAAACATAACTGACATTATCATTTACTTAACCGAACATTTGATAATCATTCACCAATCACTGTCAGACTGTGGTGTGGCCAGATTATTTGCGCATCGTAAACTAGGACAGCATAGCTGAGCTGAGACGTTGCCATAATCATAGAAGAATAGCTTGCAGTGAATGTTTGCATATTGAGATGAGTAACTTCTGTCTCTGCGTGCCCCAACTTGGGTACTGTAATCTAACAACAAAACTTTTTGCTGACATCTTTCAAAGAAATAAAAGTTTCTATTGATGAACAAAACTTTTAAATGGATTGTATTTTGCTAGCTGATATAAGCATTGTTGTGATTGCGCACATCATCCATCAGAATATTACTTTGTCTATTTTACTACAAGTTTTACCGCGGAAACTACCCTGCGGTTGCCATGTCCATGAGAAGTTCATTTGGTTGCCGTGTAGAGAACTTCTGGCACTGCAAAGCAATGCAGGCAAAGGCCTACTAGGACAAAATTTGCTTTTATCTAATATTATAGAAATGCCATGATCAACAACCAATAATTTATACAATGTCAGTAGCAACGTGACAATGATAACACAACTCGTTGCCTTTGACTCAAATAATTTAAAAATAAAAGACAAGTCCATGCATGTAACTTATTTATTAGCTAGAGCTAAACACTTTTCTTTGATCCCTTGTCCTAAACAATTCCAATTTGTAATTTCAATTTCAATGCGTATTTTAAGTTGATTGTGATTTTATATTCATCCAACTAATTTAGTAGAACTAGACACTTTTCTTTGATTCCTTGTCCTAAACAATTCCATTCGTAATTTTAGTTTCAATAGGTAATTTAGAGTGAAGTTGATTGTGACTTTATATTCAAAGAAACTTTAGACTGTGTAAATGAATCGTGAACAATAAACTAGGTCTTCTCTGAAGAGACCGCTTCAAGCGTTTCTTTGTACTCATCATGGAATGTCGAGGGTCTCATCCGGGGTCCCGACAGGCGTTACAATGAACAGAAGTATGCAGCGCCGTAAATATCTCTCCATCTTTCTTCTTTGATATTTTTCGTTTCTGATATGTTCATTGCTCAGTGTGTCTTTGATAACGTGTAGTTTCAGCAAAGCCCTGTGAAACGAACAAGTTTTCCTGCAGGAACTTTGGACGACGTAAATACTTTCGCAGTTTCGTTGTTAGGAACTGTTTAATTTTAGGATATACTTATCCAAGAACTGAAAAAAATAAAGAATCTTTTACCGTTTAGGTCGATCCGTACTGAAAAGTATTTTGAGACCTCGGGCATATTTTTTCAGTACTGACCTCCCATCTTATACATAGCATACCTGTAGCAACCTGTCGGGCATCTCGTACCTAGGGCTAACACTGTGGCTCTTTTGCAAGTTAAGCTGATAAACTTTGCAAATCCAGACGTGTGCTGTTATTCGTTCAGAACACAACTGATTAACGTTTTCATTCTTTCTATTCAGCTCCTTGATTTAGCTTTGTTGTGTTTTCATAGTTCTGTTATTATTAGAAAACTGTTAGCATAACGTAGCACCGATTTCGTGGCGGCAAATCATTGGCATTGCGTGATTCCACCAGTCGTTCTTTGCGCAAAGCAAATTTTGTATTAATCAAATTGAAAAGAATTAATTAGCCATCCGCATTTATTACTTATTTGCAGCTGAGAGTTCATATCAAAAACAAGACTCTCACTTCGCTAAACAGTTATAAGTGAAAAACGCACTGTACGTGTCACAGCTGTTCTGTGAATTCCGTTCTGTTCGTGACTACGCGCATTTTATGTTTTTTAAGTCTCAACATATGACATAGCACACCTGCTTTCTTTCTACTGCGGCCAAATTCCAGAATCGAAAATTAACGTTACTGAACATGTCATAACATGGAAAGGAAGGTAGTCGTTATTGTCGGTGTTTATTTATAGGCTGGAAAGACCACGTTTATTTTTTGTGACGTATGCCATAGGGCTATGCGCCTAGGGCCGGCATCTTTAGCCAACTTTTACCCAACACGGATAAACCCTAGACCTTGACTTTAATTATGCGAAAAAGTCAATAGTTTTTCCAAAAACAACTCCACGATGTCTCCGTTCACACGTGAAGATGATGATTAGTAATTTGAGAGAGATAAAAAGCTGACTGCCCAATGAGATAATACGTGCAGCTTTATGCAATATAAACCTTGAGGGATGAAATTGTTGCCTGGTCACATGGTTTACTTGTCTTATGATTTTAATATCTTCCTTTTGATTGGCTGACGGACAGATGTGTCTTTCCAGTGGCCACCCTCGACAGCGGCCATTATTATGATCGACTACAGATCGACATTGTTGTTACTGTAAAGATATGTTTATGGCTCAACTTGTGTTTTATGGCTTGAAATAATTTCGCGTTGTCTAGTGGAGTCGTTATTATAGTGGTAGTTGTGTTACAGTAGGTTGGGAACGGATTCCGGAGCGTTTTCCGGTCTTGGCTTGTTGAGAGAAGTGAAACGTTCGTGCGGTGCATTTGATTGTGTGCGTGGACTGTTTGTAAATGAAGACGACAATGCCCGTCCAATCTGTCCACGTAGATCCCGTTGTTAGGAAAGATGTAGTGGAAGAGGTTAGTTATACTTTCGAGACTATTTGTTGTGCGTTGTTAAACTTTATAGTTCGTCATCTTTTTCTTGACATAATTGTATTCATTCGCTATTATTTTCGATGTTGTTTTTGTGCTACGACGGCGCGTTGGAAGTACAAAACACGAAACATGTCGAGTCGAAAATATGGCAGCCTTTCTTACTGTGGTAGATAGACCCTCGTAGAAAATAAGAACTACGGTCATTTTAAATCGTTCTTAACGTCTTCCCAGTAACGGCAAACATGTTTCAAGGACGTGATATTCAGCTAATGTTGGACTATCCTTAATTGCTTCCTTGTACCAAATAGTCGTTTATTTTTTAATGCAGCGTTCCCTAGTGTACTTTTGTAGCTGAAATATTAAGCAGAATTCAATGTTGGCGTCGTGAACGCTGAATTAGTAAGTTGTAGAAGTGCTTTGGTCTGAAGACAGCAACGGAAACAGAATTATTGTTCCCGTAATGCGTTCATTACTATCGTTATTTTAATTCACTTTGGCACATATGTTGGGCTGTACATTGAAATGGTGTCATTTCTGTTCAAACAACGTTTCTTCCGTCGTGTTTTTCTGTCTCATTTTCGCTACGTGATTTAAAAGAAACGAAAACGTCAACCTATGAAATTTATTTTTACTGTTTTGTCTAAGCCTATATCCGATCAGTAGGCGGAAAATGTGTCTATTCTTCTAATGTTCAAACCGTGCCAAAAATGCTGTCGTATTTAGAATTGAAGATGTTGAAGCATGTTTAATTCTGTCTGTATTATGTGGTATTTTGACTGTGTATATATTCTTCAAAATAATTTTAACTGCCTAGAGTGCAATGTAAATACGTTGAGCCAATTTTTCTTACTAAACAGTTGAAATGCAACCATTTCACGCAGAGATGAATATGCATTGTGATGTAAATTGAACATGCGACCATTTTTATTTGTCAAGGCAAAGAGCAATACTCGCGGAAAACCTTTTGTATGTAAAAACTTTTGGCTTTTATTTGCTTTGGTAAAAATGATTTTTTTAAGTTATGGCCAATAACTGTTTATAACCCAGTAAGCCACAATGCTCGTTTTCCATGTTTTGACATTTCTAGCACCAGAGTTTAAAAGCCCATCTTAGCTTCAATACGTTAGTTCGCTGTGATTGGTTTTACTGTTTGAAAATTGTGCCACATTGACAAGGCTCGTTTACCCTGGCAGTTTTGTCTGTGATTTTTCTCCTGGTGATGTATATGGCAGAGTGAACATCTTTTGAACATACTTGATTGAAAAATCTTGTCATTGTAATTGTCAGTAAACTTGCTCAATCACATGCCCTGGGAGAAGAAATATTGTAGCAAAAATCGTAGTGTAAACGGGCCTTAAGAGTTTGCAATGCCAAAGTTTTTTGCATTTAAAAATTGAAAAATTGAAATCTTATCTGATTTGTATTGTAGTGTGTTTTACTCTAACAGGTTTTATAGTGAACTCTTCTTAAGGCCAGTTTACACTGTCAAAGTTTCTGTGATCAAAGTAGGAATTTTTCACTGGGAAATTCTATGTTCTGAAGAATTTGTAAGAAATATCAAAATGAAGTAGTTCCTTGTTGAGCACTGTGTTTTAGCAAATCCTTCAAAACTTAGGAGTTCCCTGTTCGAAATTCCCACTTTGATCACACAAACTTTGACTGTGTAAACCGGGCGTTAAGCAGACACCTGTCTAGGGCAGTCACCTATCTGAGGTAAACAATGAATTTGGGCCCAAGAGTGAGTGGCCTCTTTAGAGAGAGTTCACTGTAACATAAATTTTATGATTGTAGATTGTTATTAAAATATTCTTAGCAGTCAAGTGGTCTATATATAGCAATTAGAACACTAGCAAGGTCACTCAGAATTCTGTATGCACTGATGATCAGAAAGACAGCATGATGCTGTTAGGTGGTTGCATTGTGCTGCATTTAAAACAGGAGAAGACGTGTTTTACCATAATTATTTAATACAATGCTTTTTATGTAGATTACAAGTTTTTTAGGAAACTTGCTTTCAAATTAGAAGGTATTTGCTGTAATGTACATGAGGCTACACTAATATGTTCATAAGTTTGAGGGAAACAAATAATCCTGAACATGAGATGATGGTACAGATGTAATGAATACATTTTCTCATGTACAATGGCATTGCTTGTATATTTTATGCTAAGGATGATGTGTTGTTCTTTATCTTGTTAAATTTTTGTTGACTTATTTTGGAACATATTCTTGTGACATTCTAGCACAATTAACAGCTATAAATCATCTTAATTACCACATTGCTACTGGAATGTTGTTGAAGAGACAGACTTTATTCCACCACTCTCAGTCAAAGAAAGACACTTGCAAGAAATTTATCTACCATCATTTACCTAGTGACATTGGTTTTGTGCAAAACTTCAAGGGATAGTCAGACTGTCCAGCATTTAGACAGCACAGTTACTGTATTCGTACGTGATAAAGGTTTCTAACCATGGGCACTTAAAAAACTTCATCATCATTTTGACCTGACGATATTGGTACTCTTAACACTTGTAAGATTTCTTATCTAACTTAGCCAAAGTCATAAGTTGTTCCTGATTGGACAAAATATATAAATCTTTTTGTCCTTCTTAGTGTGCCAATTATCTAGTTAATAGATGTGCTGATTACAATTCATCAAATATGTAAGTAAGTAAATGAACGAAAGACAAGCATTGTTAGTAGGATAGACTTTTTCATAGGTCTTGTGCCTAGGGTCATGTTAGGTTATTCTGTAGTATATATCTGTGTGGTAGCAGATAGGTGCCAACCATAGGCGTTATGATACTCTAACATTTGCTGTCATAATTGATGTAATAATCTTCGCCACAATTAGCCTGCCCATATTCCATCAAGAATCTGAAACATTGTATATGTCATATTTTTTATCAAGTTTGATATTAATGTTGTATATGCGACTACTAGGCAAGTGAGGAGCAACAAATGCTAATGGAATCAACTAATACGGTCGAGGTTATTGATGAGACACGCGAATCTTCTGACTCCGCTGATGCGGCAAGTGAAAGTGACAGGATGAATGTAATAAGCTTCCATGGCTCAGATAGCTGTCTCACTGATATCAAACGAAGTGTTTCTTGCATATCAACTGTATCTTCAGCAGGAGAATTTTGCAGGATATGTCATTGTGAACGAAATGACAGTAACGATCAGATGTTGATTAGACCATGCTTGTGTTCAGGAACTTTGATGTTTGTGCATCAAACTTGTCTTCAAAAGTGGATCAAGAGCTCGGACATCAAAAAATGTGAATTATGTCAATATAAGTTTGTAATGGAAGCCAAAGTAAAACCTATTAGAAAGGTACGTAATTGTACATCTTACTAGTGCGCAAGTGAAAACGCTGTCAGTTTGGTATCTTTAGTGAGAACTCGGAACAAAACTGCGACCTGAAAATGAGACACGTGGCATGACGTGTGTCTAGGCTACATAACAAGTACCTGAAAAGAACGAGGCACTTCCTACAACTGAATGTGCGCTTTACAAATATAGCACTGAATAATAGCACACCAGCGGTTGCCAGTTCGAAAGGCCATGAACCCAGTGATTTTTTCCGGGTCATATGGCGAGACTAACTTCGAGTAACATACAAAATCTTAGCTACTTTACGTCAAGAAATCGTGCATGCTGTAGAACCGGAAAAAATTATAATCTCTTATTAAGTATTCGTGGTATGAAAATATAAATATTTCTCTTCAAAGCCGCAACATATACGGTAGGAAAGTGAATGAAACGGTCATTTTTTTAAAGCCTTTTTGGGTCATCACCACTTCAAGGAGTGAGACGGTCTTCTAGAACTGATATTGCTTTACTATTTTTTCCCAACAGTGGAAGTTTCTCAAGATGACTCACAGTGAAAGACGAAAAATCTTATGTTCAGTCTCGTTCCACGTGATTGCTATCACGTGCGTCGTGTGGTCCCTGTGGGTTTTAATTGAGCGCACCGCGCAGGAGATACGTGATGGCCATCTTGATTGGCCCTTTTGGACTAAACTTGTTGTAGTTGCGATTGGTTTTACTGGTGGACTTGTGTTCATGTACGTTCAATGCAAGATCTATGTCCAACTTTGGAGACGTTTGCGAGCTTTTAATCGTATAATACTGGTGAAGAATGTCAGTGAGGAAGATGATGTGAAGGAGTATATATAGCAGTAGGCTTTACTTTGTTGTGGCGCTGCGTGGCTAAGTGATCCTCTGATGTGCTTAATTAGAAAGTAACAGTTGCATGGTAATTGTTACTTGGATAGTAACAATTACCATGTAATCGTTACTTTCCAAGTAACATCGTGTAAGGCTGTTGGTCTATAAGTATGCATAGTTATAAACATCCTGAATGTGCCGTGTCCAATAGCTTTTAAGTCTAATAGCACTAAATTCTACGTCGCAAAAATATTTCAATCGTGGGCAAAAGAATATGGTTCGATGTTGATACTGGATCACACTGGATCGGTGCTGTTTTTTAGCATATTGAATGTGGAGAGACTGGTGAGTGTACGTGCTTGCCAGCATACAGCCCCGTATGTAGATGGTAAAGAAGGAAGTGAATATTCGGCAAGTGTCGTCTCATGCGGTGAAAATATACAGCCTAGTTTTATAGGCTATAATTAATTGGGCTGGTTCCCACTCTCGAAATCCTGTAGTCGCAATGCACTTTAATCAAAGCACAGTTAATTGAACTAAAGCAAACTATGGTCGGGACATTGTGAATTGCCAGATGTAGGTATATGTACTTCGATTGATTAGACCCACCTTCGTTGTCTCCTTTGCAGCCTGCAGCATTGAATATTCCTTAGCAGCCTTGCATGGGGGATGCAATGGATCCTCCCCGTATGCAGGCCGCTCCGGAGACTAAAATCAGTTGTGCTCACGTAAGTGGTTTGTTTTTGGAATATCATTCGCGCGAGCAATGTCTTTTCTGCTTGCCATAGTTTATTAACGAACATCTCATCACGTGGAAAGAAACCATCATCGTGTGGAAAGGAACTTGCAGAATTTGGAAGACAATCATTTAAATTTCGAAAATGTAGTTAGCTGCGAAGCTTGTGAAGCTAATTGAATTGTCTCTCCATTCCGAAGTCTCACACCTATGCTTGAATGACGCCTTAACGATATTATGAAAACGTCATTGTAGCGGGGGACTTTGTTCATGCTAAATTAATTGTTGTTGGGTTTGGTAAAAATCGGCGCACTTGTTGGGTGACTGCATGTATAGTTAGAACCAATGCTCTAAAATGCAAAGTTGCTTACTTTATACCCAATAATACCAATGTATCCATTATTCTTTGTTTGCAATTTCGTAATTTCAGATTTTGGCAATGGCAGTAAGAACAACCGTTGAAAAGTTTTTTTTTCAATTTGGAGATAGCTGAATGCCGAAACTTTCGATTTCTTTGTAATTTATCCCTGTTCAAACCACTCAAATAGAAAAGACGTTGACAAAGTTTCCAGTTGTCCGTCATTTGGGTGTTCTTATTGTTTTAGCACGAATTGACTATTCCTGATTCAGGGGCCGGTTTTGCGAAGCCCGTTTAACTCGAACGGTGCATAAGCCAGAATATATAAACACTTCCTCACATCTTGTAAATCTTCTAAGTCGAATTTTATGTGTTAAACTAATGGTGAGATACATACCAATTGTACTAATTAAACAAACTTTCAGTTTGGGGTGCGAGGAATATTTACACATTTTTATGATTTCTATTTTGAACTTATCCAATTTTCAGCTAAACGAGCTTCATACAAACCGGCCCCAGTGCGACAAATATTTGGTTGTTGGTTGCTACATTAATTTATTGTAAAAAATCACGTGTTTGCAAACTAAGGACATAACGCCTTTCCTCTTAAGTTTAATCGGTTTTTCACTTCAGCCACATTGTAGTGCTTTTCTTTATTTCAAACCATTTACGGGCTTAATAATGTACCAGTATTTCTGAGTTAAATAATAAATTCAAATGTAGATGTTGTCTATGAATGTATATTGTAAATAGACTATATAGTAGTCCGTATAAAATTGTTTTTGTTCAAGGTGAATAATAATGTTCTTTTTTGTATACACGCATTTTAAGTATATTTGAGAAACTTGCGTGTATGCACTATGAGTGTTTACAAAATTCTAGTCGTATATAAACTTGACTTTCAAAGATTTCTCATTACTTAAACTTGCAGAGTAGAACATTTTATTCATCTTGAAAGTTTAATGCAAATGGGAAATATTAACTGTAACTATATACATGAGAACTGTATTATAAAGCAATTGTTACAGGATTTGTACTAGTTGTAATAAAGAGATTGGAAAGCACGTCGAGATCATTTATGAATTATGATAGCTTGATTTTTGCCCTGTTTTATTTCTATCTGAGCTTATCGTATAAAAACGAAGAATGGCTAAAATTTAATGCTGGGATAATCCTTTGTAGGGCGTTGTTTAAAAAATGTAGTAGTCTTTTCGGCCTAATGCCATACGATTTTATGCACTTATCAAAGGAAAGTGAGACTTCCTAGCTACATAACTGAGTTACATAAAATGAAGCAAGACCTTAAAGTGCCTATATCACGGTCAGTCATTGCACATATTTATAATATTTGAATTCTTTCAAGAAGATTTGCTAAATATTTCCGTCTGAAAAATTTCATCTTCATAGCATTACAGGTTGTCAAAATTACCGGAAATGTCATTTAATGCAAATTTTTGTGTCAAGAAAAGAAAACTCATTTACAAATTTCATCTTCATGTCATTTCCGGTGATTTTGTTGACCTGTAGATCTGCAAAGATAAAGTTTTGCTGATGAAAATACTTTTAAAATCTTTGAATGGCAAAAATATGATAAATATGTACAATCCCTGACCTTGATAGATAGGGGCACTTAAAGAATTAGATTTCTTTACAATTTTTCTTCGAATGAATGCGCTCTAGTTTGCGCAAGTTATTTTTCAGTTGCTCTGGCTAACGCCATGCGATTTTTTATGGATTTTATGTATCATGGGGTGAACTCTTGGACATTGCTCCATGAGGAGTTAATATGCGAAGATTTGAAACAAGCTGACGTACTGCGAAAGTACACGATTAACACTAACCTACATTTAAACAGAGGCTCCTGTGCTTGAAATAAGACTTCTGTCAACGGTTCTTCGATGTTTTCCTCGGGTATGTTTTCCATGTACTGCATGGCTCATTGCATCAATCCACGTTATTTAAATTAGCTCTATCCCACAATTTGTAAGTAAAAAGTTGGATTGTCATTTAGTTCTATTTTGATTTTGGTCGCGCAGTTGTCGTTATAGTAATTGGAGTATACAACAATTACAGTAGTATTTTGTATAAACGAATGATTAGTCATGTTTTCCTAGATTATTTACTCAATCACTGGTGTGAAATCGGTCTCATATAACAGTTTTCGTATGTTGAATTGCATCGACGATTGTCTCCTAAATCTTTTCGCTGATCAATGAAGAAAAAATAATTATTTCCACTCCTGAAGAATGATTTTAGTCAGCAGCGGTAAACGCGAGTTTCCAGGATGATGAATCACATAATGGTTGGCGGTAGGAGTCGAACATATGTTGTCCAACCCACATATATTCTACTAAAGAAGTGTTCTGCAGAATGCAAACAGAACGAACAGGATATTTTGCTCAATCTTGTGATATTCGAGCCAAAGCTAATGACTCTAACCCAAAAATAACTCTCTACTCCATTCCTATTTTGCGGACAATATTTCCAAGCGATTATTGACCGATCTAATTGTAGTGTTTGCATAAAACCGTTTGCTATTCAGTCGCCGATGATCGGCGATAATCTACCGACTGTTGTTTTCATATCGCCTCGGGTGAAAATTGCCACTGAAGACAAACGAAAATCATCCGGCAGTAATCGCAAAAGTAAGCTTGCCGGCATCGGCGACTTTATAGCAACCAAGATTTAGTTGTTGGGTAGCATACTTCACATCCAGAATCTACAATACGGTAGATATCTGCGGAAGTGGTTAGAAAAAGGTAAATAAATGGGTTTTTTCGAGTGATAGCTGGACCATGGCTTTGGCCAGCGAAAAGTTTAGCTACTGCTTGTGCCAAGTTCATGGCGAAACCTTAGGAAACTAGTGCGTGGGTATATTTCGCGTGGTTGACGTGGTTTGCCTTGCGTACGTCGGATATTTATGTGATTGTTTGCTACAAACTGCAATCTAAAAATTGATGTTTTGTTATATTTTTTGTTAAAGCGTATATAATAATGTTTATCTTTTCCGCAACTGCCATATGTGATGTGATTACTCAGCTGCGATGTAGCGATGTTTTTCTTCAAGCAACTAACTGGTTGCTACTTCACGGAAGCTTCCTCGCTAAGAGACGCTAAACTTCAGAATGTCTCATAAGACTCACTTTATGTTGTTGTTTCTACTTCAAGCCACCAATCCTGGGCAAGCCGCACCAGCTACCGAACAGCGAGATACCAGTCAAACCTCCTCGAATATCATAACCGCAGCGGAGAATGGTAAGTAGTTGTGGTCGAGTGTAAACTGACTTAAATCTTAATTATTTAACTTCAGTTTTTACCTGCGTTTTTTCTATCTTAAACACACAGCCTAAAAAAAGCCAGCTTTCCATTTCAATCGTATCGTAGCGTATCGTTGCGTATTTCTTTGTTTTAGATTCATTAGTTAGCTATATGCTCTGGTGCTCACCAAAGACTGAGATAAGCTACGTTACGCCACGGTACGGGCAAAATTGGAAAACAGACTTTACTATAACGAAGACGACTTATACTAGTGAACAGTGTAAATAAAAAATCGTGAAAAAATTCAGTGTCGAACAAGTAGTATCCATCAACGTACTACGTAGCGCGTTGTGTCTCCCATTGTGTACCGGCTTTTGCACTGAGTGATTTTAGCCAAAAAAATGCGGCAAATTTGCGCATCAAAAATAGTCGTGCGAATCTAGACACAATCCTTACAAGTTTATGAACTGTTTGGCACTAGACGGGTGTTACTCTCAGATGTCAAATTTAACTCCAAGAGAAGATTGCTTTTCTCTTCATACTTTATCTATATAATTCGTTTTATAAAGGCACTGTAAACTAGCTATAATACGATGGAACTGAATTAGAATGTCTTGCGCTAAAGAATTGTATAGCTATCTGTAACGTCTGAAATTGATGCTAAACTTATCTCGAACTAGTCACTAGAACAATTGAAATGATAAAAATGCGCTTCACGGTATATACTGAGCAATTAAATCATTCATTGGATAGAATGAAAAGCGTCGGTCCAATTAATTTAATAAATTTTCAAATGTTATATTGTTGACATTTCGTGAGAAAAAAATGAGAGCGACTCCAATTCACTTGACAACAACCTTCCTTTGCTAGCAAAGTATACTTCAAAAAAATATGAAACGAATACCAGAAATATGTTATGATTCGGGAAAAATAAAACATATAGCTATAAGTAATTGCAGCGTTTTGTAAAACTAGTTTTAATAAAAATTGCAATGTATTGTTTGTATACAATTAATTTTAGAGAGAATTAGTACAAAGTTTGTATACTTTGTCTTCGTAATGCTTTCATAAAATATTGATACAATGTGTTTTTGTTGGCGTTGCTCGCACAATTAGGTTTCGAAAGTGACATGACGAATGAAATTCATGTTCGTCAATAATTTTGTAGCAAACCATGTAAAAATTTAGACAGAGCAGACAACGGACACATCCGATGTCTTTCCGATCGCGCGCAATATAGTTTCACCATGGATTTCACCAGCTTGCTAACAACGAAGCAGTCTTATAGCTCTGAACTAGAGCCACATCCACATACAGTGATATACGTATAATTCAGTTTCACCACTTAATTATCATCAGTTATGTTAAACTACTGTATCCTATACATATAACCCATCCTGAAGACTCGCCCTGTAATACATCGGGCTGGTTTTTCGAAAGATGGATAGAGCTATCCGCTGTATGAATGAAGTGAATGAATTTGTAGTCTTCTATAGAAGTTTTCCATTGATCGTTACAACAAAGTTGATATTTACAGATTAAAGTCTTTGATATTTATATCGTTTACCAAATGGAAGTTTCGGTATTTTTAGTCCAACCAAAATTCACTATTCGATGGATAGCGTTAATCAAACTTTCAAACAACCGGCTCCTGAAGCCTAAATAGAGAAAAAGCGGTATTTAATTTGTCTTTCTTATTTTGTATAGATCTGTTGGAAGGAGACATGGTTATTGATCAAACAGTCTGGAATATTTTCACTAATACCTCTGAAAAACGTAGTGCTGTGAAAAATTCAGTAAGGTTGTGGCCTGGAGGGATTGTTCCCTATGTCATCAACAGTCAGCTATGTAAGATCATTTTCAAATACTTTTGATAAGCAGGCGGTGACAAATAGATTTTATTTAAATTTAGGACAGCTACTCATGAAGTATTGTAATTTACATTAGCTACTTCTTTCTCAGCTAGTTTGATGCAATCGATAATATATCAAGCAATGAGAGATCTACACGCAAGTTCTTGTATCCAATTTAAAGCAAGAACAAATGAAAACTGCTATGTGGAATTTATTAAAGGAGGAAGGTATGTCGCAATAGGCTCCTCCATGCAGACATCTCAACTGTGCTTAGTTGGCCGAAAAACGTTTCCAGTTTCCAAGAAAACTTCTTGTAACCCCAATTCTACCATACATGCTATAATAAGTTTCAAGCCAATTTGATTAAGATGGGCAATGCATGAAAACATTGCGTGAAAACATTTCTTATACACTTCTCTATCAAGGTATACTACCATGTTAACCTCCTTTACCTCGTTCAGAATTAACAGTACTGCATTGCCTTGTCTCTCAGGTACTGTTTATGACACACACACATTAATAGGGGGCAAGGGTGTTATATAGACCGTCACAAGCAGATTATAAAAAAGACCCATTTTATATATTGATCTCAAGGGTTTCGTCACAAAGGTTTTGTCTAAGATTGTAGTTTCCACTAATCTCATTATTCTCATAGCTTGTAAAAGACTCGTTCTTTGGTTGGTATTCATTACGCGAATATATCAGTGTTCCACTATCAAAAATTTTTTGGTGAAGCAAGTTTTTCTCCTGGTGAAATTTAAGCATGATCGAAGCTTCGTTGTTGAAGGTCTTTGAAGACGTGCATAGATTTCTCGGTCTAATGTCTGCTCAACATCTTGAATGTTACGGTCAGCTCCACTGGAGTGATCTATGACGTCATCATATATTTGCATGAGTTTATCTACATCAACATTGAGATAATCCTCGTCCACTTCAATGTGTGGTTCTTTGTTTTCTATCAAGCTCTTGTTTCGTTTTGTATATTTCAATTTATGAACTGTGGTGTGGTGCCCGTAGGATGACCAATCTTTGCTGGCAACATCAGTCAGTCTTTTCAAATCAATATGTAACTTGGCTGTTTGCAATTTCTGTTGTTCATTCACTTCAACTTCGTGCGTAGGGTTCAATTCGCAAACTTTACACGTTTTATGAGTCAACTTTGGTAATGGTGTCGATAGCTTTTTAGCAATTTTCTGATTTAAATATTTCCACCAATATGTAGATTTGCTTTGTTGACTTGTGTTTTCTATGGGAGGAAGAGTGACAGCAATGTTTGAAGTTAATTGCATATTTGATCGCTGTGCAGGGATTAGTGGGTTGACCTGAAGCGCTAGCCCTGGCTTAACAGTAATTTCTTGAGCAAACTTCGGGTGATCGGGTCTTATTTTATTCAATCTTTTCAATTTATTTAATTGTGATGCGCACGATTTATCCTTGGTTATACATGAGTGTTGTGCAGTAGTCACAGATTTTGGAGCCTGGGGGCTACACTTCTTTGTTTTATGTTTTTGTGCACAATCGTTCACTAAGCTGCTTGAAAACGGCAGAATCTCTCCGTAGCTTTTCGTAGTAATCTTGGACTTTTTCAGTTCCCAGAAAGGGAAGAGTGTCTCGTTTTGAAAAGAGCAATTTTCCTGCAAAGTTCTCGTCTTTTTCTCGATACTCTGGACTGTTTGCAATGGTATTTTACGTTCATTTGGCGTGTCGTACAATCTTAAGATTTTCTCACTTCTCAGCAGTTTAATGTTTTTCTTGCTTCCACATTTCTTAGAACTGCAATTAATTGAACGCACTGTACGTTTATTTTGATATCCTCGATATTTTTGCGTCGGCAGTAGATATTCATTAGTTTTATCATGTTCCATCAGAGGACAGGTTCCAATCATTTCCAAATCGTTCATTGCCTTTTTTACACTTCTTTTCATCTCTGATCGGGCAGCGATAAATGGCAAGATGTTAAAACCTAGTTAAAAATATATTACTGACAAAGTAGATAATGCTCGAACATTGCCAATATAAGCCAGCTGTCCATTATTTCTTCGTCTAGTTTTGTATTCAAAGTTTTTAACATCTTTCCAAAGTTTCATGGACAATATCGATCTTGGTGCTCCCCACATTCACCGGCAAAACCGTGCAAAATGAACTGTTCCATCACTTCATGTTTCGCTCTAGTTGGCAGTTGACTTATCTGCAGAGCATTTAGAGGTTCTCAGCATCACACACTTACCCAACTGTGTTTATCTAAGAATTACTATTTGACTATTTGTTGAATTAATGCGCGTCAAAAATGTTATCTGACAGTGTGTATTTGATAGCCATGTACGTCATGCCATTCACTACAATAAGTAGTAAAAGAGCGCCGAGCCAAAACCTAAACATTATAATGGTCGTAAGAATTCATGAACGAAGCTGAACCCGAAGGTGAAACTGGGTTATGCTGTGTTATAACGATATATGAATGGATACGATAAAAAGTTCTCAGCATTTTATTTATTCACACAAATTTCTTTAAAATGTTTGACGTTTCGTCGCTGTTTCCAATTTTCAGCACAAGATATTTTTCCACTCTGGCTTGTTGAGTTGTTCTCACTCTATTTATTGTTTTTCAAAGTTTAAATAGAAGTTCCTGCAGCACCTAAATTATCAACTTCGTTTTCAGAATATCAGCAGTAACCATAAGACGCATGCATCAGCAACAAAAACTTTACTAGTAAAGAAATTCTCACATTTAGTTTGCCTCTATATGGTTACAGCCAAATGGGTTTGGAATGACATTTTTTGCCTCCACTATTCTCAAACGATTGTTCAATTCTTCATTTGCTATACTTTTGCGCGACTTTGGACATTATGCTTATTATAAAAAAGGGTTGTTTTGTGAGTGTACTAGATGTGTTTCCGTAATTCAACACAAAACTCAGATTAGATATCCTAACATGGCCAGTCCCCTACCGTGAAAAAGGTCCTATCGCTTTTAGACTTACGCAGTTTTGAAAAAGTTCTAATATATTGTTATTAAATCACAAATCTTTTCCTATTAGAATATGGTGGTGATATTTCGCTGCTTTGGTGCAATTACCTCGTATACAATATATCACCGAATATATGATTAAGCATGGTAAAGAATAATCCTTTCTACATTTATCTTTTCACAATTCATGCATGCTCGCCTTGTTGAGACAAGGATTTAGAAGTGACAAATAGTATTGATAAAATGTTTAGAACATTTGGACAAGGATTTAAATTGATTGATGATAGTCCTTGTTTGCTGGCAATATTCATCACCATACTTGACACAATTTTTTTTTACTGGTCACATAGACAAACCAACAACTGTCACAGACGTTTGCACGCTGCAATCATTGTTCAGTGCTAACGATTTCATGCAACTTATTTCAAAATTATTTCGTGTAGCATTTGCATGGCCATGAGTTGTAACTTTGACAGTTTTAATATGCCATTGTGTTGCATCGCATCTAATCAGCTATGTAGATTAATGAATTTCTTTGCTCCTTCTTCCCGCGCACTCTGCTCGAAGGACGAAAAAATTAGCATATTTCTTTTTGCCTTACATCATTCTTTCTCGATACTCCAATCTTGGAAGTCTTTTCAAAGAATTAAAGGGAGGACGATGACGATTACGAAAAACGAATTCCTCTCTTGCTGGAAATGCAGGAATATTGAAGCTGACAGGTGCTAGATTTTCTACGACAGTACCACTACTCTTTTGCAGCATTTTAATCTGTCCAATCTTTTGACATAATAGTAATAAACTGCCTGAATCCTTGGTTGTTTCAGTTTGCTGTGTGTTATGTTTATCACCAGTTTCACCTGATAAATCAAGTTCTCCGATTGTTGGTTTTCCAAAACGAAAGTGCTGAGATTTGCGTGTATGTTTCTTCGTATGTGATCCCAGTTTGGTTTCATCGTAAAATGGGGTAATTCTATGCTGTGAACTTCCAAAACAGATGCACGGAAGATGTTGAGGCGTCCTCTTTTCTCGCTCTTTTCGAGAAGTCATTAATGCATTCTTTTTTCGTGTTTTTATAGCATTCATCATTTATATCAACTGATTGTATACGTAGTCTTTCCAGTCATATTTCAACAAAGATTACAGTGCACTAGTTATAAATCAACAGCTTATTCTAAGCCTTTAACTTTGTTTACAAGCATTTCCAATCTGGGAATTCTTGCTTTGCCTCTTTCTTCCTTAAGTTCGACATTCTAAGTAGAGCAATATAGAATTTAAGAACCTAATGATTTTACACTTGGTCAGTTGGGAGTGGAAGCAATATTAGATACATGTATTGATAATTTGCATTTCTTAAAATCAAACATTGAGTATATGTTTAAAAGTTCCCGAGGGAGGAGTATTTAATCCTTTCTACAGCTTTGCTTGAATCTCGAAAATTTATAAAAAGAACCAACTTGCTTAAAGGTTGGCGAAAGCAAAAGTAGTGCCATATTGTATGTTCACTCTTATGTGTTTAGACATGAATTAACAATCTCGGTTTTTATGGGCCAGATATTGGAATGTGGCGGATTTTAGTTAGGATCATCAAAAAACTGTCATTCGGACGCGAGACACTTGCATAGGTTCTCTGCTTTCCAGGTGTTGGTCATACGTGGGGAGGCAGCTTGGAAAACAGTGGATATCTTTGGGTGATGGTTGTGAATCAGTGGGCACTGCTTTACATGAAATGGTCCACGCGTTGGGTTTCTTTCATACTAGTTCTAGGTCTGATAGAGATGCTTATGTTATTGTCTATGATAAAAATATTAAACCAGGTACGTGTTTCTACGGGTCATTCTCTATTGTGGCCACTTACACGCGCGGCCGAAGCGTGCATTTATGATGCTCGATTTATCGCCGCGGTGGCTTCGGGCGGCGCTTATTGAATTTTTTCGATTCTCGACAAGCCGTTTAATTGAAAATGCACTCTACGCCCGCGTGACCAATGCGGTTGTAACGGAGATCACCTTTAGTTTTCTCGTGAAAGTGGTGTTTGCCAGAGTAAAGTACCACATTGTACATTGTGCACAAAAGGGTTACTTTGTGAATCATGTGCTGTAAAACGTTGTTTCAGATGATGTTCACAATTTCCACAAATATTCGCATGGTGACATTGACCGGCTCAACTCACCGTATGATATCACTTCCATCATGCACCTACCACGCAACGCATTTGCCAAATCTCCCAACTTGGTCACAATCAGTGCGAGAGCTGGTGCTCATATAAAACTTGGCGAAACGGGAAAACTGTCTCCTGTAGATAAATATCAGTTGAATACTCTTTATAAATGTTCATTCACTACAGCCAGTTCAAGTTGCATGACTGAACTAGGACTACAAGATCCACAGATTATACCAAACAGTGCAATGAGGGCGAGCGATTATCCGTCTAACTTCAAACCAAGTCAAGCTAGGCTGCATCTGGCGCCTTCTGCAGATGGCATGGGTGCATGGTGTCCAGTAGAGAATAACTCCTCCGGGTATTTGTCTACGTGGCTTGAGGTGAGTGAGTTTCACTAGTACTTACAGGACTGTTTGAAGATGAAAACTCCTCAAGGGTGAAACTCCTGGCAAGTCTCTCATCATGATAGCCTGGTCATAGAACACTTGGAAGAAATAATTTTCCATTGCAGGATCGATGACCTCGGATGGTATTCAATCTCTTGTTTCAGTTCTTTTTCTAGTTAATCAGTTAGTGATAAAGAGCGCTGTAGATTTGACTACGACTGCGACTACAACATTTTTCTTTCCTCTCAAATGTCAATTTACAACTTTTCTTCGTTTTCGTTCAAGCGTTTAAGATGGATATATATTAATTGCGTGGAAACAGGACGGCAACGAGTTATACTCTATTCCAGTCGTTGTAGCACTTTAGGTTTCCTTTTCGCCAGCCTCGGAACAATTTATTTGTCACTGGGAGCCTCTTCATTCATATACTGATGGCTAACAAGTGTGAGACTTCCATTTTGCAAGTATTAATTTTGTTTAGTCAGACTAATATTCCACGACGCTTGATTTTCAAACCTGAAAGGTGAGTTTGCGATTTTGCTGTATAAAATTTGGCATAGTGCTGTTTTGCAGATTGATCTTGGTCGAGTGGTCAGGGTGAATGGAATTGCGACTCAAGGTTATGATGGATTTTCAGATGCGGAATTCGCACCAAGATATGACTTGAAGTATAGAAA
>JAODVM010134301.1:0-15340 GCA_025400095.1 Phenganax marumi | reverse complement strand
GGTAGGGGGGGAGGGGGTCCAGACAATCGCGGACAAAGTCCACGATGCGTGACGAAATCTATTTGTCGACGACCCCTTACATGAGCGAAAGCTGCTCCTGTCGCCTGTGCATATAAAGGGATTCAAATCCTGGGGAAATGATAAGAAATGTGCTCAAAAGGCTGAATGATCGTTTTTTAGTGTGTCTGCATTGACTTTTCAAAATACATCGTAAAAGCTAAAAGGCGTAAATATCTTCAGTCTGCACTGTTGCTAGGCAACTGTCACAAGTATTGGTTTCATAGAGACTGATAGTTGGTATAAACGGAGTTCTGGTTTAACCTATTGAGTGGCAATGCACCCCAATGTTCCCTACTTCTTCAATGAGAAAGCCGATTGGTATTTCTCAAGATTATTAAATTTAGAATTTGTGTAACTTTGATCAGCACATGAATGATTCGATAATGGATGTCTAGCAAGTGCCGAATCACAAATAGTTGGTGCCGAATCACAAATAGTAGGAATGGGTAGAACAATTCAAAGGCTGCATCACAAGGTCAAACAGCTCACATTCCTACTGCTATTCGTAACAAAACTAAGGCAGTGAGAAAACAACTTGGCAGGAAATGTAACTCTTCTCAGTTGAATATTATTTGTGATTCTGCAGTTGGTAGACATCTATTATCATCAAATCATTCATGTGCTGAAGCTTACACAAATCATAAACTTTTTACTCCGTCTAAACGCCAGATGATTGTATTCTTTAAGCAGAGCCCTTGACAAACTTTAACCAAGATAGTATGTGTAGCAGTGTTCCCAATTCCCACAGATTATGGCTTACAGATATTGAATTCACTGGAGAAATATATAAGCTGTGTATGATGACCACAACATTGCTATTAAGTAGCCCTCCCCTGCTATTTTTGGTGAATTCATCTGTTATGGGTGCTTGTAACCGATATGGCTAGTCGAAAAAGCTTACCTGTTCTTTTAATGCAGTATTTGTATATATATCTTTCATCTATGACAGTATTTAGATTGGTACCTGGTATTTACTTATTTCGTTCTGTCTAATCCCTGACGATTGTCCTCATCATTGAAAATCTGTTACCTCTAAATAAATCAGTCTAGAGTTTCACCATGATGAGTGACATTGTCTATTGTGCTGTTGGGCAGACTAAGTGAGCACTGCACAAGACACATTGTTGTACATTGTTGTATAATTAGAATGTTGTATAGAATATTTGGTGCTAATTTGTGCACCATTTTCTGCAATTGAACTACCTTCCACCAGTAATTTTATATATAGTTCTTCACACAGTTAGGTGACCCCTAAACAATTTACACTTGTTTCATGTTATAATTTCTAGGCAAAACGTGTGGTGAATCAGCCATATGATGAGACTGTGGATGTAAATGATGAAGAAGAAGTAGCTAGCACATTCACTCCAAGTCCAAGACCTCCTTTAAGTCGAGGAGCTGGTAAGTTCAACGTCTGATGCAGAGTGGATTCTTAATTTATTGCATTACAAATGAACATAATCCACCATGGTAAAACAGATTGTACTAGAATAGTGGCTGTGCAAGCCTTACATTTACAAAATTGAGAGCTACTGTAACTACTTTGGCATCCAGAGGTTGTTGTATCAGTACATGGCTGCTGGCCGGAGGGCCCGAGGTACCTGGAGATTATAGAAGTAACACAATTTACTAAATTCTACATAGAACAAGAAATAAACTAAGGGTAATCAGCTTTTGCTCTCCAGTGGTCAACTGACATCTTCAAAGCAATCTTTAAGGCAACAGTTTGTTGTTTTTTTTTCACTACTGTACATCTAGGGACACATGCTGACATGATCTTATCTTTTGTAACTGACATATTTGTCAGCCCTGGGGCTGGTTGTTCAAAGTGCGTTTAGTTTATACGGTGGATAAGTTCAAAATAGAAATCGTGTTTGTGTGTTCCTTGAACAATGAAATTGAAAGTTTTATTACCAAGAGTACAATAAATATGCATTACCGGTACTTTAATTGCACAAGATTTACATAATTGACTTGAAAGTTTAATTTAGAAAATGTGTGCGAATGTTTTTGAATTCTGACTTATCCCCCGTTTAAGCTAAACAGTGTACGAACAAACAGCTGCTGAAATAGAATACTCCTTATTTCACTATCAAGTATCCATTCTAGCACGTGGATCAATGACAGATCAAAGTGAAGACGAGTTTAATCACGACGACTTGGTGGAGAATAAGGTTGGTTCACTTGTTTGGTGCATTTACTGTATAATTCAAATCTATGCAGACCTCTCCAAGCTTGCTAGTTTTTAATAATTGATAATTCCTGTCGTTTGTGATCAATACAGTGGCTACGTATTTACTGCTATCTCTTAATTGCAATTTTTGGCGAAGGAAAAAGTGAAAATTCAGTGAGAGAATCTTGAGAGACCTACTGAGATGTGAGGGCCTTCTTTACCAAAAATATACCATATTCTGGACAAAAATAGAACTTGATTCAATATATTCAGTTCATCCCTAATGTAGCCAGTAAATTCTCTTTAATTTACGACACTTTTAATTTAAAAAGAGATGTGTGATTACGAAAAGTCTGCTTTGCACTGATGATGGTCCGGGCTTACGGACCGAAAGCTCTGCATAAATAAATTTACATGGTGTTTTCACAAAACTTTGTATTAGATAGTTTATCGCCATGAAAACGTTCAAAGAACTTATTCAGAAATTGTTTATGAGAATGCTCTAAGTTCAGATGATGGTATACGAGTCATATTAGAAGATGGAGTTCATACATTGTCGATTTGGTATTATAAATTAAATTAAAATTCAGAGTCTCAATTTTCGAATTATTATGAAGTACTATTACAAGAAAATCTCAAAAAATTTCAGTCTCAATTTTCAAATTAGTTCAAATAATTTCAAATTTCAAATTACAAAATACTATAACAAAACTTAATTTCTAAACCCAGGTTTGTCAAGTGATTCCCATTCATCCGGATGTTTTAAGTTACAATATTTAGTTGAATTTTTAAACTCAGTCTTATACCATTCGCCTTTAATTTTAAAAAAATTATTTCTGTCATAAGCTTGCTTAATACTTCCAGGGCTAATTCCAAAAAATTGCTTTATACATGCTCAGAAACTTTTCATTCCATCCAGAAATTACATAAATCAAAGTAACGAGTTTAGATTTCTTCATTTGTTTTCGACAATATTTTTCATATTTTTCATTAGGAGGTAGTTTTTCAATTTTCAAAGCTTCACATGCTTGATGGTTATTCATTTTATAAAATTCTTTGATTCCTGTTCTCAAGCTTGCTTTCTTAGTTCTTTTAGTGTTGACATTCTTTATTATATATAAAACAACAATTCTGCGGCAAAAAAGAATCTGAGTAAAAATATAATAAAAGAATGAACAGTCAAAAAGACTCATTAAAACAACATTAAAAAGTAATCAAAAAAACAAAAATTAATAAAAAAGTTTGCAAAAGAAATAGAAAAACAAGGATTAACAAACAAATTTAATGAACTCTTAATTTCGATGATGAAAGTAACAGAAAAACAAGGATTTAAAGTTTGATATGATTCAGAAAAAATAAATGGAATTGTAGTTGTTAATTGTTATAAAAGTCAAAACAAATAATTTGACGCTTTTCCAAAGATCCATCCTCAAACGAGTCCCATAACTCCTTTTGAAACATCTTGATATTTTTGCATTTCATCTTAGGGTTGATAGTAATTTGATAATTGTGATACTGAATTATATTCTAATTCTAACTCTCTCAACCATTCAAAAAGCTTTATTAGTTTCGTTAATATCTCGATTAGCGTCGGATAATTGTTGATGATAGACTTGAATTTTATTATTTCGTTCAACTTCTTGTTCGTACCATTTCTTTATCCAAAACTAATTTTTCCATAGCAAAATTATGTCTTTTTGTTTCTTTTTCATATACAGAATGATTCAATTTAGTAAATAAAAATCCAGCTCCTGCGAAAGCAAACACGTTCAAGGTTCCCGCTTTTGCTGTAGATAACATAATTTATTTTATGTTTCTTATTTGCTAATGTTTTTTGGAATAATATTCTTATCTTCAAGGTATTTTACTAATACAGATCGAACCATTACAGCTCCGGCTAATTTTAATGCTCCATTCATCAATTGAGGAGTTTTAAGAGGTTCTCCAAAAGCTTTTTTACTTAACATCGATTCTCCTACAGCACATAATGTTAATACGACTTTGTCGTAAATTTGATTTATATATTCTTTTCGTTAGTTGAACTCACTTATTATTTAGTATTTTTTTAATCGAACCTATCTAACTTAATATTCCGGATGTCCAGTTCAAGTTTTTCTTCATTCTTCATTGGGGTTTTGTGTCATTTATTTATCAAATACATTTAGCAATAACAACCCCAATCACTAACATTGTGGTCTCCAAATAGGGGAATTTGTTTTATTGTTAGAAGTATTTGATTGTACAAAACGTTTATTATGATTAGAACCTTTGATTTCATCTGAACTAGGTTGTGTAAGACTTTTATTATTAGAAGTATCAGTTTGTACAGGTTTTGTTTTAATAGGAGCGTAGTTAACATTATCATTTTTTCCAAACTTCATATCCTCTGAACATTGCTATAGTGAACACATTGTTGAACCCTTCAATGGGTTCTTCGAGGATAATCATATCAGATGAAATTAAAGTGACTCCAGGACTAATAACCATGTTTAAAACGACATTTTTATCTTGAATAGCTCTCCTCATGTTGGAAATCGTTACCATTGGATCGTCTTGTTTAATAGTATCTTTAACAATTTTATGAAAAACGTCTTGAGTTTGACTGGATTTTGCTCCTTTATTGATGATACTTCAATGCGTTTTTGCTTGAGCTCCAAGAAATGAATAAACATAACTTTCAATAGCTTGCTTTAATCGTTTCAGACTTTTGTTTAATAAACAATGTCCAATCATCATCAGATTTGCTTGTAATAGAGTCGATTTCTTGATATCCAATTCCTAAAATTCCCATACTTCTGTTATATTTGGGGAAAACATAATGAGCATATCTTATTTATGATTTGTTGTGAGCCTTTTTGAAATAATCTATCCTTTCTTTAGTATGTTTAAGCTTATCAACCCAAATAATTTTCATACAGATCTCTTTTTGTATGATTTTCAAGATAAATTCAACGACATAAGAGTCTATTTTTTTTGGAGAATGAAGAAATCATTTCGTAATGTTTGATGTGCTCCATGCTCATTCCCCCTGCATAACTCAGTACATAAGCTGCTAATAAACTTGTAAAATAAGGATCATTTTTATAGTCAAACTCAACTTTCATTATATTTTTTGAAGTGTTTGCATTTCTCCATCTTGTATCTAAGAGTTCAAAATTACATAAAAAAGAGTAATTGTCGTTAACATAAATTTCAAAACTAGTAAAATCAAGATTATTTTGATCATTGATGATGAGTCCTTAAATCGTTTCATTAGGAGCCCAGAATGCGGGAGTCCAAAAATGTTTCAAAGTTTTTTCTTTCGTGGAGATTGATTGATGTTGCATTAGTCAGAGATGTTTGTTCCATTCAGGGTTTGTTTTAAAAGCATAAGTTGCGATTTTGTATTGATACTTTGGTTTAACTTTGTAGTAAACGTGTGGTTATAGGTTTCAATCTTTAGAAACGCTAGCTTCAAAATCAAGTTTACTAAGTTTGTGCTTGGATATTTTTTTAAAAACTCCTTTATAGCAAACTCTCTCGAATACTACTCAAACAATTTCATAGCTTTATTGTAATTTTTTCCATAATATTGTTTCAAATAAGGTTTTAACTTTGAATTTATTTCTCCATTGGAGATTTCCTTTTATTTTATATACTAAGTGAGTGAATAAGTTAACCGTGTTTATTGAAGTCTCACACAGAAATCCATTGAGATGAAAATATTGAAACAATGTCAGATTGGAGAATATTTCTAAAATCTGTTACGATTTATTGGAATTATAAAAACATTTTTTTCAAACTATTCTATTACTCATGGATAAAAAAAATTAGTTTTGAAGTACGTTATTGGACATTTGATGATCTCAAAGAAAAACTATCCAAGGAAAACATCCCAATCAAAAAACCTCCACACAACAAAACAAAAAGAAAATCAAAAACAAATGATTGTGGTTTAAATAAGTGAAGTCCTCTGTTAGGATTCAAAAGGATTAAATCCATTACAGCTAATACGTGGGTTGAATCAGATATCACAGCTAATATTAGTCTTGGGTTAAAGTATATTGAAATTCATTGTGATGCTGTGAATAAATCTTATAATTTCAGCACAAAAGGTTGTAAAAGCTCTGCAATTACAACTCTTCCAATAACAACAACACAATCTTTAAACAGATCAATCACATAGTGTAAAGATATAGAAAGCGAAGTACTCATTCACAGTGGTGTATGGAACAAACTTACTCTTGATGTTATAACAAACAATGGAAACGTCGGAGTCAGATCTGTATTGTTAGGACTTTACATAAAATAAATGGAGAAAGAGTTTTTAATACAACAAGAACTACAAAATCTTTATTACAACTCCAAAACCAGTTTTCTATCTCCGGAAAGACTTTATCCAAAAGCTTTAGAAGAAGGACTTGATGTACTTAGAAAACAAATTAAAGACTGGTTAAAAACTCACAATACTTTTACAGATATAAATGTCCTGTGAAAAGATTCAAATTTAGTAAAACTTATGTTAATAATTTAGCAGATCAAATACAAATGGTTATGACAAAAGGTTATGATTTTATATTTACTGCTGTGGAGATTCTAAGTTAATATTGCATTTACAATTCCTGTGTATAGAAAAGATACAAAACATATACAACCTGCTCTAAAAATTATTAGAAAATTTTAAAATAAGATTTGGAAAATACCCTAACATAGGATGTGGGATTAGAGTTTTACAATGTGGGTACTTTAAGTATATTAAAAGATCTCGATATCAAATACTTTTCTACAGAACTGGGGGAGAAAAGAGGAAGAAAAAAGAAATATGAAGAAATAGAAAAAAGAAGAGCAAAAAAAGATTAAAAAAGAAGGAAGAAAAAAGAGGGAAAAAAGCAATGATCCTTGAATATTTAATCGAACTTTATATGCTATGATGTGGAAATACTTTTATGCTAATGGAAATTATAATTGGTTATATAGTTTAGATGAATTAACGAAAAACTATAATAATACAAAATATAGAACTATTCTCATGAAACCAAAAGATGTAAACTGGAAAAATCAAGATCAAGTATGGATGAATTTATATAGAGATTGGACTTGAAGATATCCTTTAAACAAGTTTAAGGTCGGAGATCTCGTTTGGGTAGTTGAATATAAAAAAAAATTGAAAAAGAATATGAACCTAATTTTAAGGAGGAAATATTAAATATAAAGTATTTAGTGGAGATCCTAATATGTATGAACTCATAAATATATCGGAAAATGAACCTATTCTGGGAAATTTTATGAACAAGAACTCTCCGCTGTTGAAAAAAAGATAATACTTACATAGTAGAAAAAATATTTTTAAAAAATATGGTTTTAGTAAAATGGTTAGGATATGGTAGTGAAGATAATTTTTGGATTCCAAAAGATTCGATTCAAACTATTACATGAATGGATGGAAAAGATAATTTGAAAGATTTTGAAATGGAGAATATGAATGAAGAAATAGCTAAAGAACAAGATTGAGAAGTTGAAGGAACAGTAATTGATAACATAGATGGAGAAAGAGATGATGAGTTACACTCTGATAGACCGTTGATTAAGGATGATATGGAGGAGTTGGAGTTTGATGATGAAGAGATCCACAAAAAACATTCCAGCAGCTACCAAAAAGAGTTCGCTCCTAAGTTCACCTTTCATAAAAAAGCATAGATAAAAGAAGCTACAGGAAAAGTCATCAACGTTCAGTATGTACCCGACTCTGAACAATTAATAAGAAACTTTGAAGTTATAAAACATTAAAGAGGAATAAAATGTGGTTTTTGTAAAAATAAGTTAAATCATAACATATGAAGATAAGGAATATTGTTATTTAGAAGATAAAAATACTCAAGCTGCTGTGGAGGAATTTAAAGAACTCCTAGAGAAAGCATTGGAGGAGCACGAAAACAATCGACGCTCAACTAGATGAATATGACGATTTTACGGATTTTGAAAACTCGGAAGACAATCAGAACAAATTAGAGAATCAGCAGCAGATAGACTTGAAAAAAGGGTCTAAGAAAGAATTGAAGAAGTTGAGGATAGCGAACTTTTAACGGATCAAGAAATAAGAGAACTCAATGGAATACTACATCCGAAAGGAGAACTTCCTATAGATAAATTAAATGCTCTAGATATCGAAAAAATTATTGGAGAGCTAACACTAAAGAAGCCAAAGCAAAGAGGCAGAAGTAGGCAGGGATTGCGCTAGGAGAGTCACTATCACTTTCTTAGTATGTGAATTTACGATATCAAGATGACCAAGACACAAAATCGTCATCACCAGCACCCAAGACATCGAATGTGCAGATTATACCAAGTTCAGCCAGAGGATGATAATGACACAAGTGCTTCGGTGGAGATGGCAGCAAAATTACTAAAACAGTCATGTGAACGAAAAGCTGATTAGTACAAGAGATCCAAGTCTAGTGAAGGATTAGTTAATTTCAAAGATAAACTCATCACAGGAATCCATTATTAAAAGCATATAATAAGTGGAACATATGTTTGAACAACTGCAAAAGAAATTAAATACTCTTAAGCTTATATTAAAAAAGCTTCGGAAAAAACGCTGGAAAAAATTTTTCAAAACTACAAATGACAACAAATGAATGAAACAAACAAAATGCTTACAGATGCAATTATTGGAAAACTCTCCGAACTTATGGAACATTTAGAATTCATAGATAACTCTATGAAAATAAAGAAAGAACTTGCAGACAATAAACCGTTTAGAAAACATGTTAAAACAATTTTAGAATATGTTACACCTTGGATTCCATTCGTTGGAATTTTAAGCGGTGGAGTTATAGTAGGAAAACATGTTATTATTAAAAAAATAACTCTATAAATAAAGAAGAAACATGTCAAGAATCACAAGATCAGAACCCAGACCTCAAGAAAACAAATCAAAAAATTAGAAATTTCAAAAAATCGTCCAAAAAATCAAAAACGTTTAAACCTCCAAATACAGACTCTTCAGATCTGTTCAACATGATCATCGTAGGACCTACATGTTGTGGAAAAACGCATTATTTGTTAAATGTTTTAGAAAATAATTTTATCAATTATTTTGATTTTATATATTTAACATGTCCTACTTACGAATGGAATCAAACTTGTCAAAATTGGAGATATGATCAAGAAGAGTATTTCTTTGTTATCAATTGTGAACAAGATCAAGTCGAATCATTTTTAAAACAAATTATAGACTTTGCTAAAGGAACTCATAGCTTAATTATTTTAGACGATTGTGGTTGGGGAAAATATGTTCAAAATAGATCTTCGGTTTTAATTCAGTTATCTATGGAAGGCCATCACCACGAAAAATACATGGAATGTAAAATGGTCTAGCACATTTTGAATTGGACCAGGCGAAACAGAAACGGTCACGACAACTTCGAATTGGTTTAGCTTTTGTTGTACGATTGGTCTAGCCTAAACTGGATTGGCCTAGCATGAACTGGATTGGTGTAGCCACATCCTGAGAAATGGTCAAGCATAAACTGAAATGGTCTAGCATAAAGTGAACTTGTCTAGCGTAAACTAAATTGGTCTAGCATAAACTAAATTGGTCTAGCATAAATTGGATTGGTCTAGCATGAACTGAATTGGTCTAGCAAAGACTGAATTGGTTTAGCGTAAACTGAATCGGTTTAGCGTAAACTGAATTGGTGTAGCATAAACTGAATTGGTCTAGCATAAACTGAAATGGTCTAGCATAAATTGAATTGGTCTAGCATGAACTGAATTGGTGTAGCGTAAACTGAATTTGTCTAGCATAAACTGAACTGGTCTAGCGTAAACTGAATTGGTCTACTATAACCTGCAATGGTGTAGCGTAAACGGCAATGGTTCAGTGTGAATAGAATTTAATTAGAAAGTTTGACGTATAACAAATGAAAAAATTCGAAAAGTTATATCACACTATTTACAAAAATAACATGTTACTTTTATTGGTCAGATATTGCCAAGTACGCGGGCTAATGAGTCTCTGTGCAGTAGCGCCGTTTGCTTGTAATTCTTGAAGACAACAAAGAAATGTGACTGCAAGATTTATAGATGGATAAATGTCGCCAAGAAGACGAGGCATGCCTTAATTTTTTGCAGAGAATACAGGGCGTTGGCCAGGAATATTAAGTTGTACTGTACTGAGTTTTTTAGATTTTATTTGTATACATTGTTAATTAATCATGTTTTTAAATATGAGTTGTCATGCACATCAGTTTATTGATAATTTGTCATCATGTGCCTACAAGTGTTTAAAGTAGCCTCTTTTATTTATCCAAAGTATTATATTTCCTGTTTTATACTTTATATAAGTTGGCGAAATTTATCCATATATATCATGCAGTCACATTTCTTTGTTCATGTTTTCAAGAATTACAAGCAAACGACACTACTGAACAGAGACTCATTTGCTCGCGTACTTGGCAATATCTGACCAATAAAAGTAAAATGTTATTTTTGTAAATGGTGTGATATAATTCTTCGAATTTTTTCATTTGTTATAACACTGAACCATTTCTGTTTACGCTACTCCATTTCAGGTTATACTAGACCAATTCGGTTTATGCTAGACCAATTCAGTTTATGCTAGACCAATTCAGTTTACGCTAAACCAATTTATTTTACGCTAGACCAATTCAGTTTACGCTAAACCAATTCAGTTACGTTTACGCCAGACCAATTCAGTTTACGCTAGACCAATTCAGTTTACGCTAAACCAATTCAGTTTACGCTAGACCAATTCAGTTTACGCTAGACCAATTCAGTTTACGCTAGACCAATTCAGTGTATGCTAGACCAATTCAGTTAACGCTAAACCAATTCAGTTTACGCTAGACCAATTCAGCTTATGCTTGACCATTTCCCACAACGTGGCTACACCAATCCAGCTCACGCTAAACCAACAAAACCAACATCACAGGAGATATCAGTTTATGGCACAAACGTCTCGGGCGTCTCAACAAAACCGATGTAACGGTAAAATTGGCTGTGAAAAGCATGTGAAACGCGTACAATGGGTTATAGCAAGCCAAAACCAAAGAAAGTTTAGAGTAAAGCAAAGAAAGCTCTAAAACTTTTAAGCTTCGACACCTTCGCTCCTATGGAAGAAGAGATTTAAATTAGATCGAAATATTCAGTTACTTTCGTCAATGAATATACAACGTACGCAGATTACATGAATAAGAAGTCCCAGGTCCGCCAAATATTTGACGAATATGTTTTTCTGAAACAGGAACATTACGAATCGATAATGCAGCAGAGTACAACTCATCGCTGTCCAAGCGTATAACTCAAAGATGAGACAAACGTTCACAATTCCTAAAACATCAATCGTAGCTTAGTGGAAATAGAACAGTGCCAACCAAGACAAGCAAAGTTCCGAAGAAATAGTGAGCTTAAGCAATTAAGCAACGTTTTCAACAACACGAATGTCGACCGGAAGTAAACTTGACTTTTTCCAGCAATCACCGTTGTTGACTCAGTCCTTTGACGTCTCTCATGCCGTTCGTGTTGTCGAAAACGTTGCTTACCTATGCTCGCCAATACAAGGAAGAGGTTCGGATACCACTATACACATTGGAATCCTCACTTGAATGCGAGTAGTAATGAAGAAACAAAGTCTAATAGTATTATAATATTCTATCGTCATCCATCTTAGGCAAAAGAAATACCATGGATTTACACATAATAGTAGAGCTATTTACAATTTAAAAATTTACTGTCCTAGCTAAGCTTAGAAAAATTTGAAAGTGCTCAAGTCAATCCATAAAAAGCTAGTAATGCTATACGATTTAGTTATTTACAGCAACGCGGTATGAATGATTTCTTATGTCTTTCTGTTTTGGAAGAGATTTGATATTCTTTAAAGTCTTCTCGCAAATCCTACGGATAGATTGTCTTCTCGGGCAGACACTTACGACAAGGATGTTCAAGATCGCTGCATATACGATTAAACTCACATTTTGATGCTTTATCTCGTCTAGTTTCCAGAGTAGGTAGGAAGTTGTCGCTCAGATCTAATATTCTCAGACTTCTTCGTTGCACCTTCTCTACTTCGGCATGCAAATATCCCGGCAGATCACACCAGACTAGGGTTGTGTACTCTACGATAGGTCTGATCTTTAAGGTGTACGTGGGAAACTGATCTCTAAAGGTAGACGAGATTCTCCACATTGTCTTAGGTGGTAGAGTCTTTTATTTGCTTTGCGGGTAATTTGCCCCACGTGTTCATTCCATTTCAGATTGTTTGACACCAAACACCCAACAGTTTGGAACACCTTACTCTTTCGACCGCATCTTCTGTTATTTGAATTAAACGTGGTTCTTGGATGGAATCAGTGAAACATATCCAGATGTCTTTAGCTTTTCAGGGGTTAAATTCCATCTTGTTCGTCTCCGCCTATCTGCATACACAATCTATTACCAGTTGCATTGAGCTCGACGTGCCTTGTTCAATGGTTCACCCTGAGTGCAGTCATCAGCGAATTTTACTGTATCAATATTCAGATTGCTCGGGATGCATTCTTCGAGATCATTTATTAGTATATTGAAAAGTGTTCGTGAGATTACAGATCCGTGTGGTACACACAGGGGCATTTGGTGATTGATGATAGAACTCCACTTAGGTTTACCTGCCGAATCCTGTCTGCAAGGAAGCTTCTAGGCCATACACATAACGATTTATTAATGTTCATATGCGCGAGCTTCTCGAGTAGGATGTTATGGTTTACAAAGTCGAAGGCCTTCCTAAAATCCAGGAAGACGACGTGAATGACTCTCCTACCGGACAAGAAGTTATCAGTAGCATCATACCACTTTTGGGTTATACAAACTAAGGCAGATGTGGTGGGTCGCCCTTGGGTAAATGCATGCTGGTTATTTTTAACCTTGAGATCTTGCCAACTGAATTGGAGTTGAAGTTTCTCGAGAATTTTGCCCATCTGTGGGAGAACTGATCACTGACGGAAATCACTTTCTATGTCACTTGGATTTGATATTTTTGCTCCCGGTGTTACCAGAGCACGTTTATATGCTGTTGTATACTTTCATTGATCTATGCTGCAAATAACAACATTATGCACCACTCGCACAAGGTCTTCTGAGATGTTCTTGAGGATCCACGCAAGGATCTCATCCACACCGGTCGTCTTCCTCGAGTTCGGGTGCTTTAGACAGCTTTTGACTTGACCGATTGAAGGTAAAGGTGGAGGTACGTCTTTAACCAGGTGAGCAACTTCACTGATATCTAGCTTGTTTTCATCTCTCAGCTTTGCCCAGGGTTTAGTGAACACAACTTGCAGTTTTTCAGCTGTCTCTTTAGTTTCAGATTCAGATGTGTACATCCTGGAATTACTATCATTGTTTGCTCCAGCGAGAGCGTTTATGGTCTTGTACCACTGTGCTGGATTTGACCGTCACAGGTCTTTTGCATTAGATTTGTAATACCTGGCTTTAGCTTCTGATACTAGTCTACGAACAGTGTCACATGATAAGTTATAATTTGCTGTATTGCCCGAGCATACGCTTGTTGCTGTTGTTTAATTTTAGATTTAATATAGCCTGTCATCCACGGTTTATCAAACTGATGGATACGAACAGTTTTCTTAGGGATAGTTTCTTCAAGCATTTCCGTCAAGGTGGAGCTGAAATTTCTCACTTTTTCATCTATATCTTGAGATTCATACACTGATGTCCAGTCCCCTTCAAGGATTCTCAACTAAGGGCATTAAGGTTTGTAGTAGTCAGGAGTAGTAGGGTGAAAATGGGAGTTCTAGCACATTTTTGTATATTTTAGTACTACATTCCTAGGGTGGTCAAAAGGAATCGGGTGATTTACTAGTAATTACTATTACGAAAAATTATGCAAATGACCCCACCCCCCCAAAAAATGAATTCTAGGGGTTCTCGAAAATGTGCTATATCCCCCAAATTTAGATTGAGTAGTAATTACTATTATGCATATTTAATGAACTACGTAAGCTGCGTCTTGAATTTTTCTACTAGCGCAACATAGCATCTAAATTTTTATGAAACGATGTGTAAACATCAACGAACAGACCTCGAGATGTAGAATAATAGTACAATATATTATTAACTTTTTTCCTTTATATTTCTTGAGCATTCTGGCACAGTTTAGTGTATTTTTTACTTATAGCATCTAGCAGTTTAGTATATTTTACTCACTGTATCTTATAGTTTAGTATATTTTTACACATTGCATTTTATAGTTTAGTGTATTTTTACTCATTCAATTGCAGTATTATAAAATAAGATGATATTACAAAGGGGGCCCCAAATCAGGGCCCCCTAAAAACGCATAGTGTATATTTTTACTCACTGTGTCTTCTAGTTTAGTAAATTTTTACTCATTGTATCTTATAGTTTAGTAAATTTTTACTCATTGCATCTTATAGTTTAGTATATTTTACTCACTGTATCTAACAGTTTAGTGTATTTTTTACTTATTGCATCTAGCAGTTTAGTGAGTTTTTTACTCATTGCATCTAGCAGTTTAGTGTATTTTTTTACTTATTGCATCGCACAAGACAAACCTTTTATTATCATCATTAGCACTTAAAGCTATCTTTTGGATGACAAGTACCCGTTTTAAGAGCCAATCCTATAGCTTTTCAGAATCACCACCTGTAATTTATTACATTGCGTTGCACTTCGTTGTTTACAGAGGGACATCGTTTTTACTTTTTCTAAGATGAGTGGAGCGTGGTTGGAGACAATTATCAACAGCATTAAGCTTCTAGCACTTAAAAGTTGAAGAGAAAGAAGACGCGGAGCGGGTGCAAAGCACCCTTGTCACTGCTAGCGTTTACAAGGAGAGGAAGGAGATGTATGCTTGTTGTAGCTTTTATTTCTTAGCTTAAGCTAAATACGCTTGTTGTAGATTATTATTGCTTATTGCTTAGCTTAAGCTAAATTTGCTTGTTGTAGATTTTATTGCTTTGCGTTTGCTTTAGATTCTTTAATAGAAAACATAAACTTTAAACTGTTCAAAAAATAACTTTATGTTTTAAGAACTATTGAGGGTAGTTAAATAAGTTATGAGAAAAGTGTGACGCGTCACACTTTTCTCATTTA
>JAODVM010134190.1:0-15341 GCA_025400095.1 Phenganax marumi | reverse complement strand
AAGCGGCAGAAGCGTCAGAAGAGTTGGAGATGAATGGAGATGACACTTTTTTCCCGACAGATCTCGAGAGCGGCTGAGGCTTTGACCCTTTGAAGGAAGTTTTCAACCAGCCAAGCCCTGGGGATTTGCTCAAAGGGACTCAGACCCAACTCCAACGTCGAATGACATAGGATCTTGGGATGCTGCTCAAAGCGATGAGATCAACAAGCCTTGCAGGATCTTGCAGGTTTGCACTATGGCAGACTGGGGTAATGACTGTGTCTATAGGACCAAGAAGGATCAACGGTGCATCCTTGATGACTTTCTCGCGTTGAGGCCTCTGAGTTGGCCGAAGCGGCTGCGCAGGACCGCATCGGGCGTAGATTGCACAGGGGGGGGGAAACGTTACATGCATCTTGCATGGTAGGTCCTGGTAGGTTAACACCGCTGGTTGTCCGTTCATGTTCGGGGGTCAGCCAAGATCCTTGGCTTTTAACATTCTTTGACCCACACTTACTTTGGGGTCGCAGTATTTGTTCACATGGCTTTTGCTTGTAGGTGCCCCAAAGTCGGGCCCCGACACGCCGCGGGCGGCTGCCATTAGCGGAGCCTTCACGCAAAAGGAGACCAAGGAGCTTTCGAGATCTTTCGATATTGGCAAGAGCTGACAACATGTAGAGAGAGAGGTGGACCCTTTTTCATCAAACCAGCTCAGAGCTCAGACTTTCGCCTTTTTGCGATGTTTTGGGGGCAAGAAACCCGAAGTTGTTAACCTCTAGTCGTGAGAGGACGACCGGGTCGCATCACGAAGAAGATGCGACCATGTCTTTCTTTCCACGCCACGAGACAAACCTCCACACTCAGAGACTCCATGGAATCAAAATTATGGGGGCCCCCTGTGTTTCTGGACTACGCAGCATTGTTTTAGCCTGAATTCAGCCTGAAAAGTGCCCGACTTTCGTTCGGTGATTTCTGATCTTAGTACGTTACTGGATGTTGATCTGAAATTCGCCTCAGTCTTTGTTGAAATTTCTGAAGCCCACGGTCAGGCATGCGCAATTTGTATTGTGTACTGCCACCGTCTACCGTGACTTTATCATTTCAAATAAACCTCTTATAATATCTTATTGGAAAAACATTGGATTTTCTAGCTTCATGAGCCGAATATGAGTTTTAAGAGACGGATCGATACTTCGAAACTACGAAGGCCTGTGAAACGGTCAAAAATAACCGAATCTGTTTACGGCAGGTGAGAAAATATGGCCGCGGAACAACAGAGTTGTATTGTACTATTGTAACAAGAATTATAGACAGTTCATTTTGATGAAAACAAACGCGTGCTGCCAAACATCTTTTTCATGCAAATTGCATGGGTGAACTTTTATTTATTCTGCTGTCTCTCTTTACTAGTTTATTCATTTATATGAAGTTCTTTGTCGTGTGGATCCTCGTGCTGGCAGCCGATTTTTTGCTAGAGTTTCGTTTTGAATATTTATGGCCATTTTGGCTGCTCATGCGAAGTGCTTACGACTCGTTTAAATACCAAGGACTGGTAATTATGTCTTCATCTATTAACTTAATGTAACTTTTGCTATTCGCCTGGGAATTCTGACGAGAAATCAGCTCATACTTTCATTTTTTACAATTTGACAAGGTATTTTCGCTACTCTTCCTTGCTCTGGCCTTGTGCTCGGATGCACTGTGTCTAATGATATTACCAATTCACTGGCTTTTTTTTGCTGCATCGACATATGTGTGGGTACAATTTGTTTGGCATACAGGTAATTTAAAGACCTTCATTTTCTTTGAATTACTCATTAGTTACTGTGGTTTTTCATACCGTTTCTTTGTGGCAAAATTTGTTTACATTGGCACACTTCTGGCGCGAGTTCTCTCACCTAATTTTCAACTTTATTTACCAGATCGGGGGTTAGGACTACCGACAATTTCAATGTGGCTTTTATTCATATACGTTGAAGCGTCAGTGCGTTTAAAAGAGTTGAAAAATTTGCCATTTCATCTGGATTTATGCAGACCTTTTGCTGCTCATTGGTAAAGTATATTATGTTATAGATTTTCAAAAATAACATGTATTTAGAATTCTATGAAACCGTTACAAACTGGATATGCCACGTAACGGCAAAACTACATGTTCCCAGAACAAAATGAACTTCAGAACATGTTATTTTAAGCGTGGTTTAGGAAGAATAGCATGATATCTTATTCCAGGAAGTTTTTAGACAATAGACTGGTATTTTTTGCTCCAGGGTATCGATGAATAAATAGTTTTAATGGATTTTGACAGCTGATACCCTTTGTATTGGGATATATGATATTTTGAATAAACTTTTCAGGCAGATCTTCAAATTCATGATTGTTAGTGCCAAACAAAATCAAGAACGAGATAAATTAGAATGTTTATTGATGTAAACAAAGAACCTTTTTCATTCTGGTTACTTTTGTAAACAGGAACTCGACCATTAAGAGGCTAGAGTCATCTTGACAAGTAATATTATAGTATTTGCTTGGTTGTTTTATTCTGTTTATCATCAGATTATTGCATATCATGGAGTCAATAAAATTGTCTGACAATTTCTCTTGTGAACTCATTGAGTCACAATGCACTCCAGTACGCCTATATTTCTCTGTCCTGCAACCAGACAATTTTACTTGTCAAGAAGAGACTCTTTCATCGTAATGGTTAAAGCCTAGTTTTGATATGGCCATGAGCGCCCTAGAAATAAGTAAAGATCTCTCTAAACATCCACACTTGCATCGCCAATGAGTTAACAAAAATATCTAGTAATTTCTCTTGTTAGATCATTGAATGACATTGCATTCCAGTGCACCCTACTTTGTGACTTACTACACAGCCAAAAATTATGAGCCTGCAATAAAACAGGATGCAGCCATATTGAACAATATTATTCATTTTTAATCGGGTGTAACAATGCTGAACAACATTGTTAACAAGTGTGAACAAGCGGATGCAGCACAACATTGTTGCATACTTCCTTATCAACATTGCAACATGATGATTTTTACGTGTGTAGTCAGAGTGAGATTCTTGCCATGGAGTAATAGTTCAAACCGTTTTGTGTTTTAGTATTGGCTACCCGGTTGTAACTCTAGGTTACGGAGTGAAAAGTTATGTAGGATACAAAATAAGACAAGTAAGTTACTTTATTTACTGATAGAAATTTTGAAGTGAATTTATTTTAAGTTTTCATTGCATTGTTGTACTTATTTAAATATCATTTGTACTTTTGTAATCTTTTAGCACAAAATTCATCAAGTTAGCAAAGAGAATGAATTTTATATGGAGTTAATTAGTCAATCACTACCTGAGCAAAGTGATCATGCAAAAGGTAAACAGACCATTACATTTTCTTGCGCCCTGCCTGGCTGGTGTGGTTCTACTCTGTCTAACGCCCAGTGTACACTGTCAAGGTTTCTGTGATCAAAGTGGGAATTTCGGACAGGTAAATCCTAAGTTTTGAAGGATTCGCTAAAAATATTAAAGGGAACTAATACACTGCTCAGCAATGAACTACTTCACTATGATAGTTCTTTAAAATTCTTCAAAACATAGAGCTTCTCGGTGAAGAATTGCTACTTTGATCACAAAAACTTTGACAGTGTAAACCAGCCTTAACACCAGACAAGTTGTCTCATGGTGGGCTAGTCATGCGAAGCATGTTTAACTTCAACAGTAGATAGGCTCATGCATTTGTGGATTGTTTGGAGGAGCGAAAGTTGAAACTTAAACTAGAAACACATGAATATTTATATTTAGGTATTTAAATCCCTTCTTTCTCACAAAATTCCTCAACCCACAAAGATGGCGGCTTGTCGATCTTACCAGATTTATGGTTCTAATTTTTTAAAGTGATAGTTAATGAATTATAAATAGGGGTGCACCGGATATAATATCCGGCTGGATAGTGAGCTTATCCCATTATCCGGTATCCGGCGGCCCGGATACCGGATATTTTTAAAGGGTTTTTTAAGTTAAAACGGTCAATGTGACAGATAAAATTAATAATAAATCGATATTCTATATTATAAGATTTTGTGGAAACACCGCGTGAATTTATTTATGCAAAGCTTTCGGTCCATAAGCCCAGACTTTGCACTGCTGATGGTCTGGGCTTATGGACCGAAAGATTAGCACGAGTAGATTTACATGGTGCTTCCACAAAATCTTCTATAAAATTGTCACAACAACAGTATCCGGTATCCGGCCGGTTAGTAAAAAGCACTATCCGGTGCACTCCTAATTGTAAATGGCTGAACAGCACCAAGCTACAGATGATTTGTTTGCCATTTGACAATGTTGATTACTTCGAAGCGATGTGGCTTCTGATACTTTTATCACTTATAAAAATGTTTTGCGCGAAAGATCATGGTGAAATTGATATGCTGCCACTTTTATTATGGTAGATTTCGAGCTTGTCCAAGCACTTTTCCACAGAAATAATAGACATAGAATCCGTGCTCCCTACCTCACTTCAGTCAAAACTTTGTCTCAACGAAATGTTGCATTCAAAAGGGCACGCACAGTGAAAAAGTAGAGACGTGATTCGTCATCAGCACGCATTCTATGTCTATTATTTCTATGACTTTCTCGTCAAACAGTCCTTAGATGCATTGTTGGTTTATGACTAGACCCAGTACCCTTGCTTGATTGAGGAAAGGCTGACTCTGAGTCATCAAACTTTTCAAATAAACAGGCTTGGTACAACCAGCTTTGCGGAGATACTCATTTTGCAACAAATTTATACTAAGCACTGTATATTTCATCTTGTACTCACCTTGTTTGTAGGAAGTGCAATTGACAAAGTTTCTGATGAGACAAGGTTGAGAAAGCATGGTAGCCAGATGGGGATAGCAAATGGTGTCACCAATAAATCAAACACTGAACTTCTATATAGTCCCAACGAGAACAACAAAACTGTTGAAAAAACACCAAAAAGTAAAGTGACACTTTCTGCATTGAAAAAACTAAGTGAAGATCATAATTTGAATGAACTTGAAAATAAGAGCGAGACAGATAGTCGTTTGGCTAACGGGGTGCGTTCGTTAAGCAAGAGGACTAGTCCGTTGCGGGTCGTTAATGGAGGTAATCAGTATGCGGATGATTCGGATAGTGGAGAGTCATCAAATACGTCGACATCAAGCTGTCCTGGAGGGTACAAGAAAGATAATTTGAAGTCTACAGCACAGGTACTTTATGTCTGCATTCTTTTGTTCTCTAGGTTGTTAAATTTATTCTTTGTCTAAAGGTGATTTGCCTGATTTCCACCAAATCTAAAGCATTTGTTTACAGGAAACAAAATATCTCGTCAATGATGTAAATCCTGTTTTGTTGAGTCAGCTTAAAGAAGAGAAAAATGCAAGGTAAAAATGGAGACTGATTAAGTGTAGTATATGATCAGGAAAGATTTGATCAAGTTAAACATGCTGGTTACTTTTGAGCTTTGCAGCATTTTAAATATGTATGATATATGTATGTTTTATGTATGTTTAACACCTGCAGTAACATAACTTACCCGTGTGTGCCTGTGTGGATGGTTAGGTGCAACGGGTGGGAGGTCTGCCGTTAATCAGAATGGCAGTTACTTGGATTCAGGTCCCTAACCCAGTGACACAGTCTCACCTGATGAGCTGACCACCCAGTTGCACCTATCACACCGAGTTACTCGGTAGAAAGCACCTCTAGTTTGTAAATATAGTGAGCAAAAGGAGAAGGTGTCACAGAGAGAGAGAAAAAATATTTTTGGTTTTGCCCTCCGACATGCAAATTAGCTCTGCTCGCTATGCTGCACTTGGCACAATGGCTTGGCATCTGCCATGGTCACTGCCTTCGATTCATCGGTTTGCTTCCGGGCTCTGCCCAGGCTCCGCGCGCTTAGTTACTCAGTTGTTAACTTTGCTTATTTCATAACCTCATGAAAAAGGTAAGGATACTCAGCAGATGAACAACAACTAGGACTATCTGGTTAGGACCTTGACTGCTTCTGAAATAGTTTAAATGTCCTGATTTTGCAGACAAAAACACGTCTTTTTAATAGGGGTTTAATGAGGGGCCACTTTTTTTGGTCCACCCACTGTTAGTTGAAGTTTCATTCTTCGTTTAGAAAACGAGTCATCAAAGAAGCAATCTTCACGACCTTTTTTTACAGTACGTTTTGTGCTTATTGTTTTAAACCTAGTTTGCTTTATCTGCAACGGATTGATGGGAATAGCAGCTGGTGACAAGACCTCCCATGTTTGATTCTTCTTCCTATACCAAGAATTTGGTCAAAGGATTTGAATATCTGTTTGTAGATGCCGAAAGTTAAAACGATCAAGAAACGCAAATTGCAGTGCTTGTGGAAATAAATCGAATTTGGCGTTTTGCTTTGAATGTCGGTACGTGCTGTCTGTGCGTGTTCATCGAGCGTTTATGCGTGCTGCACGTTACTAAATTTCGCACTCTTCTTTTCGTATAGGCTAACTTTCTGCGATGGCAGAGGACATTTGATCGAGCATTTACTAAACTTTCCAACTCACACGAAACTTTATTCTCACAAACTTCAAAAACTCGTTAGTAAAAACACTTTTCTAAAGAAATTGATTCGAGTGTGTTAATAAAACTTCACCTCATTTTTATAGTTGAAATGTTGCAATCCTTCCTGTGAAGTGGTAGATGTCGATCAACTACTCGTCTGTTCGCAATGTTTGAGTAAAATATTTGACAAACAATATTCTTTGATCAACGCAACTTGGTACGTTTCAAAACTCTCCTTCGCTTGCTTTTAAACTGTTTTTTTTGTCGCGGTCAAATCGAACGCTCTCTTTTTCGTATTCAATCCAGGTCTGGACGTGGACTAAGAGCAATACTAAACGTTTTATGTTGCGAAGAACATTTCCAATGGTGGGTTTCGAAATCTTTTGGTCTTCACAGTCACAACCCTAGTTTACATAGCGTCGCCGACGATCGGCGATACTCTCGCGATTGACAATGACAATCGCCGACTGTATGAATATTATATACTATACTGTCTTTCTTTTCCTATTTTAGGCATCGCATGAATTGTTATAATTCTTCCGAGGAAATTTTGTTCTGTCGCGACAATTTGATGAAATTGAAACACGAACAAAGTGGTTTAATGAGTGAATTTTTCTTCTGAAATATTTGGACAACAAGTGAAACCACAATTGTGATTCGATTGCGACTTATTTTACGCTGTTTTAAAAACGTTTTAAATATATATTACTAAGTTTAGCAATACTTTGCAATTTCTCTTATATGTCGTTGTTCTGTAGAATTTCCTTCACATCACATTTACTGTTTGGCTTAGCCAATAGAATTGCCAATCCTAATGACGTGTCTGAGTTTAGCCAATGAAATTATCGAACGCCATGTGCATGGCGTGGCAAATTTTAAAATGTGGTTTAAAATATTCCACTTTGGGCAATTGTCGTATTCTGTAGATGGACAAAAGAAAAATTTGTTGACGAAATATCGCAATTTTTAGCTTGAAACATAATTGAAATTTAATTAGAAAAATTAATGAATCTTAATTAGAATAAATTAGATTTGATTAGATATAATTAGAGTAAATTAGAACTAATTAGAATTAATCAGAATAAATTAGAATTAATTAGAATTATGAAGAATAAATTGAATTAATTAAAATAAATTAAAAGTAGAATAAATTAGAATTAATTAGATATAGTTACAATAAATTATAACTAATTAGAGTTAATCGGATTAAATTAGAATTACTTAGAATTATTTTTAAAAAATTAAAATTAATTAGAATAAATAAGAATTAATCAGATATAATTAGAATTAATTATAATATTAGAGCTGCTTTAATTATTATTATTATTATTATTATTATTATTATTATTATTATTATTATTGTTATCACCATCATCATTATGAAACGTACCTCTTTCGCTATTAAATGATGAAGATTGACTCCACGTTTTCTTTTCATTCGATATTTCAAATTCTGTGAACCTACGACAACCATGCATTAGTTTCGAGTTTTCTCTCCTCGTTCCTCGCTCGTGCCTTCCATGACTCGAAGGGTAAATTTGGAAACTTGTGAATAAATATCGATTATAGAGATTCCCTATCCATAATCTCTATCAATATCTATCCCATAAAAAAAAGCCAAAGTCGAAACATGTCTCAATTATTAGTGAAATTTCATGAATTCTTTTTGCTTTGATTTATAAAAATATCTTCCTATAATATTTATTATAATTCTGTTTATCTCCTAATGTATATTATCAACATTAATTTCGTTCAGTAGATCCCAAATTCTGTTAGTATTGTAATATACCCACCTTGATGTAGTCAATGATTCGTATAATACATAGTCATCAAGATATGGTTAGGAAACTTGGTTAAAATCTTTCTTAAGAGTCTTTTCAAGCAGAACTTCAAAGCATTTGTACATCTCTGAAGATTCCAAATCATATCTTCCATGAGAATGTGAACGGTGACGAATTTCAATGTAAAATCATAGCGCAAGAGAAGCGTACAGTCCGATTATTCTTCATTCAGTCAAACTATCGTTACTGTTACCGTTCGTTGGTCTTGATGCATCAAATGCCTCCAGTATCCTAGCAACCTCAGCTCGCCTTCCTTGCGACATTTGTTGTGTTATATGAATGATTGAGTCCATTGCCACGTCAGCATTTTCTTGAACCAACCTAGAAAAACGTCAACTCGTCAAGAAAATTTCCAAGGGAAATTCCATTTATATACTTTATACTTTAGTAAAAAAGAACTTTCTTGTAACCAGAGGTTAAATTACAAAAGTTCCAACATCAAAACTATATCACTAAATTTTTTTTTTAAGGTCACGTTCACACGGAACCAGTTTGACAAAATCACAGCATCTAGTTCTACCATTTGCGGTCGTGTTTACATTTAAAACTTCTTGGACTTGCGGTTTTGTTTAATCCTGTTTTACCATCGTTGGCCCTAACACTGAACTCGTCTTCTTGAAGACATCACTATGCGAATCCGGCACCGTGTGAACGAGGCCTTAGTCATTGAATTTCAGGGCCTTTTTAGTTTACTAAGCTTCCAAGCCATCTATATTTCTCGTTGATTGAATGTGGACATGTGCTTCCACATAATCTCATTCCATTGACTATCAATTTATACTTACGCTTTGATCTGCCTGAGGACAGAGTCTCGTTTGATCCACTTGATATTCTCAGCAATCACTGAGCCTTCTTCTTTCGCCATATCACTTTCAAACCATTTTACAACCTCTTCGTTGTCATTCCACAGGTAAGACTAGAAACGAATTGAAAGGCGTCGTCACTTAACCTGTATGCATTCCAGTATAGAGGCTGCTTTCCAGTTACGCGTTTTCGACACGGACTCAAAAGGACGTAAAAGTTAAGATTGTAATAAAAGCTATCTTATAAACAATCGCAAGAAGTTAAAATTAATTAGAATTATAATAGAATTAAATAGAATAAATTAGAATAAATTAAAATTAATTAGAATCAATCGGATTAAATTACAATTATATAAAATTATGTAGAATAAGTTAAAATTAATTAGGAATATAATACAATTAAATAGAATGAATTAAATATAATTAAAATAAATTAATATTAATTAGAATAAACTAGAGTAAATTAAACTTAATTAGAATAAATTAGAATTAGTTAAAATTATTTCGAATAAATTCTAATTAAAATTAATTAAAATTAATTAGAATTAATTGGAATAAATTAAAATTAATTTGAATTAAATAGAATTATATAGAATTATTTAGAATTAAGTAAAACAAATTAAGATTAATTAGAATTAATATGAATAAATTAATATGAATCAAAATTAATCGGTTACGCGTTTTCGACACGGACTCAAAAGGACGTAAAAGTTAAGATTGTAACAAAACCTATCTTATAAACAATCTCAAGAAGAAACGTCTAGAATTTTGAATTCTATATGACTACGGGTCTACTTGTTCTTGTATTTTTAAAAACTATAAAACTTTGAAGGATTTAAACTTTTACGTGCGTGTACGTGCGTGTCAAAAACGCGTAACTGGAAAGCAGCCTGACGCAAGAACCAACCTTGGCTGTCCCATGATCTTCTAAAAACAGCCGTTCCAACATAGAGCTCAGTTGACCATCAGAAAAATCTCTAACAACAGAAAAGATTATGAAGTATGGGGAAGAAAACTAGAGTAGCGGAGATCGCCGGCTCGAATCATGACGTAGTTAGTAAATTTTACGAATAATTATCACTTGGAGAGACTTATAAAACATTCATTAGTAAACTTCACTAATTTGCCAGTCACGGTATGGCTAAGTGCGTCGAAAAGGCGTCAACATACTACAAAACCATTAAGTACACACGAAAGCTTTGCAATAATAAATATACGTGGTGTATCCACGAGCTGATGCTTATATTTTTGTTTGCGCCATGCAAAATTATCATACTTGTTTGCATGTCCAAGTTTTTGCTTCACTTTCTTCTCAAGAAGCAAACGACGAAGTCGCCAGTAGAAAAACTTCCGTGATTCTTTCCACTTCAACACTTCCTAAAAACAGCATGAATTTCATGGAAACGATAGATGAACGATGTAACTATGATATATATGATATGATATGATATGATATGATATGATATGATATATATGATATATGATATGATATGATATGATATGATATGATATATATGATATATATGATATGATATGATAGAACTATGATATACTGATTCAAACACAACACGTACTGATATCACTCCTTTCTCATGCATTCTGCCTGCGGTGTCATGAAGATCAGCGAAAGTTATCGCAACCTAAAAACAGAACAAAATTTTAGTTATCATCAACTAGTTCTACATTGAATGCTAGCCAATTGCCATCTTGCCTGTTTGTAAACTGGAAGTAAAATCTCTTCTCGTTCTTTCAACTGTTTTTCGACCGTCTGGCGATCTTTTGTTGACAAATCTGTGGATTAAGGAATAGTGAGGAGAGTGAATGCTTGATGTCCAGACGTTCGTTTCTTCAATTTTCTTCATATTGAAAATTCGCCCTCGCTGTTTCAAACTGTCTCAAATTTGGCCCAGGACATGAAAATCGATACATTTGCACAAAAACGTGATTTTGTCACCAAAAAAGCTTGATATAATTAAACATTTGGAAAATTTTACGTTATAGTCACAAGGGGCGCCATTTTTGGAAATATTTGCAATTCTTAAATGTGCGCGAAATTAGTCGCAAGCATTAACAATCGATATAAAGATATAACCAACCTGGAGTAGCGAGTTTCTGCATCAGTTTGCTGTACGTTTCGTCCAGACGTCTCATTGTCTTCACAAGATCTTTACGACGAAACTTGATCTCCACCGCTCCAGCCGGTTCTAGAATACCTCCTCTGGATGAAATAAGAGATGTCGTAAGCTTACGATCGAGAGTTCAACAATAAACTATGCTTCAATAACATGGATTTTTCTTTGCTTCAAAATCATTACTCTTTTTCTAATGCTCAGGAGAAAAACAGGTACACTGGTTTCGATATCATCTGATCGAAGTGACAAGGTATGGAATATAACACATAGACAAAACTCGTACCTAGACTCCTGGTCCGCGTACATTTCCATCATTTGAGGATTGATACTAGGATCCAGGACTACCCAAGCACCGCCGCGCAATTCAGCATTACAAGGTATATAAATAAAGACAGGCTGTTTATATTTTCGCAAAGCATCGACGATCAGAGAGCCATATTTTAAAACTTCTTCGTACATGTCTGAAATATATTCATAAAGGAAGGTTTCAAAAAAACAGACAGCAGGTGGTGACCAAACAACAGTTATTATTAGAAAAGAGCATACAGATACCTTTTAAGCCACCAGAGAACCCGCGCCAGTTGGCAAATATGATCAGCGGTAATTGTTCTTTATTAAAATCTTTGATGCACTGCGCGGTCTTGAACGCGGAGTCTGGGTACCACACTTGACCTGCCTGAGTGAAGAGCTGAGCCTCCGAGCTCGGGTTTCCTGGATCAGCGGGTACCGTGACCTCGACTGCGCGAGTCTCCACAGCAATGACTCCCAAAGGAATACCACCAAGTCTAGAAAGATTCAGTGAATAAGTTTTTACTAAAATTATGATATCATCATTTAGGAGTATCAATGTCTAACCTAGCTCTGCCACAAACAACTGTCTTTGCCCAGCCAGCCAGAGTTTCAATAAACGAATTTCGGTCAAAGAATCCACTCAACCACTTGTCTACAACATAAAAACAGTAATATAGTAGCAATTAGAACGAGACGAATATCACGACGATTGCAATTAGAATGTAGGAAGAATGATAGAACGTTATTTATTGAACCTTTTTCATTCTTTCCTGCAATCATGTGCCTTGGATCACAAACTCGAGAAGGAATGAACTCAACATCTCTATCCACTGGGTCTACACTCTTTGTCACAGGAAGAGCAGAATTTTTGCGCTAAACAGTATGAAATAAACACGTTAATGACGTTAAATCTTCACTGGATGTATAAAAAGTCTTACCTAGGTAAACTTACCCGTGGAATGTAAGACAGCCATTGAATGATGCTGAATAGACCACTAAGATCATCAGGGACCACAAGATGCGATGTACCTGAGTCATAGATAATTTCAGTCTTATCATATTCTTCTTTAATCATGCTCAGATGTTGTAACTCAACAATGAAAATAATGTGAGGTTACCATTGTTGTACATAACGGAAGGTCCCCCAAGTTGTAGATTTGATGTATACACCTGGCGACCTAACAACTTTGATTCACAAAGAAAAAGAATAAACATGTGTACGCCTTCTACTCAATATTCATAGCAAGACATAAGCTCAGGATTCATCTTATTAAGTTTCTTAACGTAAGTGCAAAATGGGATAAAGTGTCGAAGTAGATTAACCTTATTCAAAGCTCCATATCCAGTCAATATAATATGCGAGTTTTGAACTTGAATGATTCTCTGTCCGAGTCTCAATAAATAAGCCCCGATACCTACAGCACGACACGTGACCTGCAACACAAAACATACATAAACAGTTTGCAAACACGAGGTGCATCTGTGAACTAAAAGTCGTTCAGCGGTTTTCTCTCCTTTCTCTAGTTCACTCACACATAACTAACCAAACTTAGCGTAACAACTTCATCATAAGCTCTTGACATAGCACCAGCGATCATCCCAGAACCTTGAAGATTTTCAACACCGATAGGATCGTCACGGCCTGATAACGAATAAAGAATACTAAGATTCCACAGGTCGCCCGTCGCTATTCGCTGTATTTCGACAGGTTTAAAGACACAGAAGTAAAGCGTTCATTCAGCTCACCTATAACATCTGTTATTTTATATCTAGACTCCTCATTTTCTTCAATTGCTTCAGCACGAACGGAATTTGAAGCACTCAACTATATAGACAAAAATATTCTCACGTAATGTCAACTTCTAACATTTTAATAGACTGACCATGAGCTTGTTTGCGTGTCACCTTTTTGAAATCTTTCGTGGTCAAATAAAGATATTTGAATCCCTAAACACAGAAAAAAGTGATGATAAATGAACCTACCCAGGACAGTTCTTTGCATATCAGTTGATGCTACTATATATCAACATTCATCCATACGTATCAACAGAGGACCACAAATATCCTCTCACATACCTTCTGAGGAGCGTCAGAATCTTCCCAAGCGACTTTAAACTGTAGTTTAAGATCCTCAGCAAGACCCAAGCGAGCGCCGCTGTTCGCTGAGACATAGATAAAAGGAATACCTTCGGCGAGAGATAACTGCAACGCACGCTAGATGAAGAAACAGTACGTCATATTTTAGTTTGGACAATCTTTTGAATGAGAAGATTTCCATTTAATATGAAATTATTTCCAAAAAAAAGAAATTCTGGCTTACCTCAAAGACGTTATCTTCCTGAACAGCAAACGATCCAATTACATGAGTGATATCATTCGCAACAACAATGACCTAAAAGAAGCATTAATAGTAGTATATAGAACGTAAACTTGAGTATGTGCAGAGCATTACAACGGGGATATTCAATTTCCAACCTCTCTGCCTTCCGGATATTCTGGAGTAATAAGAGCCATGCGCCAAGCGACGACACCGATCTGAATAATTAAGTACTCGTCATCTTAAACAAGTTTTAAGAAGTTAAATATCTCAAAAGATATTGACTACAACAACAGAAGCCGAATTCATGAAACAGTCGAAATATAAAGCAACAGTTACGTTATTTTCTCCAGCAAGTCTGTTGACTTGGTGTAACTGACCATCACTTTGTAACACATACTCACTGGCTTCCACCTTCAAATAAAATCATATTTCACAGAGAATTTTGAACAGAAAATTAGGACTATAAAAATGTAGTGTATACCACTTCTCTTTTAAGATTGATATCTTCACCATGCTCTTTCGACCACTGTTTCCAGTATTTTAACACGGCCTAAAACATCGAAATATTTCTAATAAGAAACTTAATAAAACCTTGTCTAACAACCGTTACAGACCTGTCTGAATAGCTCTGGTATATCGTAAACATAAGTAGTGCCTTGGTTTTGAGCAGTGAATCTTTTAAGCTGCAGGAAATGGAAGCAAATGCTGGCAATTGAGTAACTTTTGGAGATATCTGTGGAGTTTCTTAAGCAAATATTTACTTGTAGTCTATCTTTGGTCACGTAAGGTGAGTTCACTTGTAATCCATGCAATGGACCTTGTTTAATGCCATAGGACTCTAAAATAATCTAGCAAAGAAAAAAAATGCATTCTTTTATTACTTTTTATCAACTATAGTTGATCCCAAAAAGACTTTGGGTGTGAGTGAAGGGTAAAGCAGGACAACGAAGGGTATTCCTGTACCTGTCCAGTCCTCTGGTCCTCAATTTCTCTGTATATGCTGACATCAAGGTAGTAGCCAGATTCATTGGATAAATAAACTCGGATCGGAATCTTTGGACCATTGGGAGTCAGTCGGATGTTCATCTTCATCTCAGCTTGTAACACTCGCAATCTCCACAATCTCTTGCCGTAACGAATCACAATTGATCGAATGCTTTCCTCCATCTAATTAGAAGAGCAATTAGAACGAATGGCACTGATTAGAATTATATTCAAATGACATGTAATCAATTAGAAGAGCAATTAAAACGAATGGCACTAATTAGAATTATATTCAGATGACATGTAATCAATTAGAAGAGCAATTAGAACGAATGGCACTAATTAGAATTATATTCAGATTACATGTAATCAATTAGAAGAGCAATTAGAACGAATGGCACTAATTAGAATTATATTCAGATTACATGTAATCAATTA
>JAODVM010134079.1:0-15341 GCA_025400095.1 Phenganax marumi | reverse complement strand
TTTTCATGCGCCGAACCTAATGCAAATGAGCTCAGACAAAGACTTTAGGTCATTTGCATTAGGTTCGGCGCATGAGAGGAGCGACGTTTGACCTAGGCCTTATATGCTAACTTATTTTGTTAATCATATTTTGAATACATACAATGCTGTCTAACGACTTTATTACGGGGCTCGTCACTGCCTTGTCCAGTAGTTAGGGGCAGGCTATTAAGCGCTATAAGTTACAAGAATTTCTCACAACAGCAGATTTGTCTCACGTTAGACAGAATGAACTATAACAACAATAACAACAACATCAAGACACTGGGCCACAATGCATTAAATCTACAAAGTGCGAGATTGCATTAGGTACAAAAGATATACGTTTGACCAAGTACAATATCAAGAGGTCACTCCTCGTTGCTATTTCACTAAATATCCATGTGCTGTGGTGTTCAAGTCACAGACACTATATTCCTTCTTTATATGACAACGGCTTAACCACACTTAACCAACTCAAATAAATAGAAAATACAACTAAAAATAAACATCAAGAACGTCCGAGTGCAAAGATCTCAATGGAGACACAATTTCTCCGTCTGAAGTATGCCAAATAAATTCTACCATTTATATTACAAATATTTCGCAGGTTTTCCCATTTGTCGAGGCCTCCGTTCAGGGGCCGGTTGTATAAAAATGTAGTTAAAGTTAACTATAGTTAAGTGGGAATATCAACCAACCAGAATCGTCTATTCAAGGTTTAACTACTTTTTAACTACAAAATCGTAGTTAAAACGTAGTTAAAAGTTTTATACAACCGGCCCCTGGTATCCTATTTTCAAGGGATTCATCTTCTGATTCTCATGAATTCTACTCCGACAACAAGATTTAATACCTTGCAAACAGGAGAAGAATTCCTCATTATCTGAGATTCATCTCGTCTATTCAGGAGCACATTTGTACTTTTTGTGCCCGGAAGGGTACAGGGATCCAGATTGGGTCTAGAGGTTAACTGGTACACTTGTATTTCTTCCCTTGTTTCAGAGGAACTTTATCCGATCTTTTTAATAGCGGATGGTGACGCACGTCCCTTCACATCTGCGTAATCCTTCATCTTAAGTTTCTTAACCTTTTGGATCTAATCGTGTTTAAGAACATCACGATCAACGACAACTGAATCCCGCCAATTATAGATAAGTTAGCGTCCAGAAACGAGAGGTCTTTTGTGTGAATTGGTGTTCCAATAAAAGGACAGCAGGTATGTAATTTCTAAAGTTGGGCGGTATACCGGTATTCTTAGTTGTTCACGGTATTTTGTTGATACCGGTATGGCGGTGTTGGTTTTGACGCCATACCGGTATACCGTTTTCGGCGGTACACGGTAATATATGCCGGCATCATGGCTATCATTAGTTTATCTTTTCATTTAAACAACAAGAAAAGTTCACGAACGGAAAACAAACCATGTATGCCCGCGCGAAACATGGTATAGAATATAGAGTAGAACTTTGTTTCAATATGACGTAATTTGGATCAGTAACAAAATGAATTTTACTACAGCAGAAGATCATATGAAAACAACGATCGTTAAAGTAGAAAATTTTCTCGATTTTGCCTTGGGTTATTGGGTGTAAACTGCATTTACCACAGATCACACATTTCCTTAAAAGATTCGAACGGTATACCGGTGTACCGCAGTATTTTAAAAATACCGCAACCGGTATTGAAATATCAATAGCTACGGCCCAACTCTAGTCTAAAAATCGAAGAAACTAACTATAACAAGCAAAAGAAGCACTTATTCTACCTGAGCGCCTACGACAATTCCCGAGAGTCCACTGAGACGATCCTTTTTAGCTTTCATCCTGGCTTTCTCCAATAGCTTACGACGCTGAACAGACGGTAGAACCCCCCTGGAGAAATACATCAAAGTCTACACATCAATACAAGCCAGCAATATGGGGGGGGGGCAGGTACAGCAGAACTCACCACCAATACAAAGAGCCTGGTACGGTCTGAACACACGTGTAGAGAGGACATGTGTAAATCTCATGGATTTTTTCCTTTTCGAAATCTGGGAATAGCTTCGCTGAATGCTCTAGTTTTGAGGCAACCATTGACAGAGCCTCGTCTAACCATGTCGCTACCTTCAGGAAAAAAGAGTTGAGGTTACGCTAACATTTGTGCTGGGCACCTCCAACGACTATAATGTGACTGAGTTACAAGGTGTTACTTTAACGTGTTGCACCATATTATCATGCGCATTGATGCATCAAGCTATGTAGCAGCATAAACGCAGCTTGACGATACCTTCCCCGAAGCAGTTGCAATTGACGCCCGAGATGAGCACGCCGAGAGCTTCATCACATTCTCATTCAATAAAGACAGGGATTTGCTCCTAGGGTGAAACACCGCCGACCCAGATTCATCAACGGCCTTAAACGGCTCAGCTTCGCTCCATTTCCACTGATACAACTTGCCATCACTTCCCAAACACACCAACTCCGAGTACATCGAGGCGATCTTCACAAAACGAGGAATTGAGTCCTTCTGCAAGTAATCAGACTATGCAATTACTGTCACAATAACACCGGACAAAGGAGAGACAAATCATACTGGATCTCTACGAAAAGCAGTTTAAAACTGATGGAGGTATTAATCCATTAAGTGAAACATTGTTTACTTCACCTCGCCTGGCCAATACTCCAAATCTCCAAAGAACGATACTGGTTCCTTGACGCTCTTTTTGGGCAAACTTGAAGGATTTTCTTGCGACGTGTTGTTATTTGTTTTACTTCCACTGGCGCCAGCATTCTCAGATAGACCCAGACCCGTCCACCATCTTTCTCGACGCAGCAAATATCGTTCTACGAGTTAAGGAGACGCTGACTTTATACTTTGACAGCTGAATTGAGCATACGCTTTGGAGATATGATTTGGAGTTTCAAATCATAGCTATTGTCATTAACTATTATACTTGTACGTGTATATCTATCTACCTCTGTCCCGTTCTCGCTCTGTCTCCAATTCTCGTTCAAAGAAGCGGCTAGCTCTGCCTCCCACGCGCCGAGGAAGACTACTGCTGCTGTAGAACATCTCTTCGGGAAAGATGGCGTCTGGTTCCATGACGAACGCAGGGTCATCGGGATGAAGTCCGCTCTCCAGAAGTGAAAACAGATCTTCTGTAAACACAGAGTACATACTCCGGTTTCATAAAATGACTAGGTATAACTTGAAGAGAATTTAGGACACAATGTTTCTAGTTTTGTGTCTTTACCGCACATTATAGCTACTCTTCAAATATTTGTGTGAATAGAATCAAGTGCTCTGTATTGCAATGGTGTAACAACTGTGTATGAGATTCATTTTTGAGAAGTTGCAACCACTGACATATATACATCTGGACTGCTTGCTCCTATGCTTTTTGACTTAAGGCTTCTTGCATGGTCAAATGAAAGTCACGAACCCTGACGGATATGAGAGTACTGCGACATCGCTGGCTCTTCAATAAAGTCATCAATACAGGTCAGCAGCCGACTTCATAAGCAAACACTCTCATAATTTCGGTCATCTTGGACCACGCTTTTTGACGCCAAGCAGGCAGTCCAAATGTATATATGTCAGTGGAGTATCGCGACATCGCTGGCTCTTTAATAAAGTAAGCAATTTTGGTCAGCAGCCGACTTCATAAGCAAACACTCTCATAATTTCCGCCATCTTGGACCACGCTTTTTGACGCCAAGCAGGCAGTCCAGATGTATATATGTCAGTGGTTGCAACCTGAGAAAGCGATAATTTACCGCCAGGAACGTGGGACTCGCCTTCTTCCTGATCATCGCCGTCTTCTTCGTCGCGACTGAGCAAATTGTTCACAGCCAAATTCACGTCCAAATTCTGCAGAGATACAAGACAACGCTTAGGAATAGAAGAGGACTCTAAAGTCGGATGTGAGAAGAATGCTTTCAGTTTGAGTCTAAAGCTAATCAGTTTATCTATGTCGCTATCTATATTCCTCGCAGTCTTAGCCTCGCTTTCATGCAATAAGACGTGTCTGAAAACAAAGTTGACGAACCGTCCGTTGTAACTCTCTCACAATCGCCGCGCGAGATTTGTCTTGCAGGACAACTTGAGCCTGCGCAATTAGTTCTTCCGGTACAGCGGATGCCGGGATGACACTACGTGATGTAAGCCAACCGCTGGCACCACCACGTCCACGACCACGTACAACGCGTCCACGTCCACGCGTGGCAATACGACAACCCGCACGGAGGGCCACGGGACTGTTTGATGAACTCCACCTGAAAAAATTAGGGTGTGAGCAAGATAATGAACTGCTCTCAAAAGAAAGCAAGTATGATAAATATTGGACATGGCAAGCATCTTTGTTGATGAAAACTGACCTCAAAGCAGGATGACCTGATAGCGCAGCCAACGAATCTCCTGATGGTAGTAGCCAAGAATTATCGCCATGCCCACCTCTTTCACTTACTGTGAAAAAACATAGTCAAGAAAGAATTGAAAATATGACCATTGTGTGAAATTTTTAGAAGGATTTCTCTAACAATGCAATGAAAAAAATTAAATTTCAACTTACACCTACTTGGGTGCAAAACGACATGAGATGTTGACCTTGCTGAGTTCCCTTCATCACTACTAAACATTTAAACAAAACTTACAAGATTCACCTTATGTGAATAGCAAGAGATTTTTAAACAAAGTGTGAATAAGTTTGCGATCTGCCCGTTACTGCAAAAGCGGCACTTGATACTTACGTAGGAATAGTTTCTTTGCTCGTCAAATCCGCTTGTTCTGGAGCTACAGCAAACGTTTGACGAGCAACTGTCCCGTCCTACCACAAAAAAAATATATGTTCAAGATGAACGTGATTTGATTAAACTAGTTTCATTTAAAGTTCATGCCAACCTCAAACAGCAAAGCCACATGGGAAGGTCCAAGAACAAAATCTTTTACAGTATACGGTAATGAACTAAAGAGTCAACAAGAAATATCTTTCAGTTTAATATTTCTGGACAAATTTCGGAATCAGCCTGCTAGAATATTTCCTGTGCATCTGGCATTAATCTATGAGGACTGTGACCATGTGATGGCCATATAAATAATCAGTAGTCTTTCACTTCAAAATTGCATTTTCGAAGCACAGCAAAAATGTTTGGCAAATAAGCAGATCTTTGCATGTGCTTTAAATTTTGGACTTCCTTCACGCAAACTGGTGATCGGGCTACACTACATGCAAAATAGACAGTTCAATGGCGAATGTCAAACAAACAAATGGACGCCGGTGAGCGCCATTTCACATCACAAGTGTTTTATAATTTTTTCACTACCTCACAGGTGAACCCTGTTGGCGTCGATTGACGATATCTTTCAACCTTGAGAAAGACAGAAAAAAGTTGAAAAAACGGAAGTATAATAATGTCTCTCAAAGTTTAGAAGTAAAACCACAATATATGCGATGAGCGACAGTCAACCACGAGCTAACTAGAAAAAAGTACTTACCCGTCTTGTAACTGCTCCACAGAGCCCGGTAGAGGAGAAACTGTAAAATATATTGATGACATGGCTTTCTAAATTAACCTAGCTCTACTCGATCGCGCTCATTTCATGAAGAAAGCACAAAAAGAATGAATTTTTCAAGCAATTTTTGTTATTAAACTATAATACATTTGCAATCTATCTAAAAGTTAAAGTTATTAATAAACATGAGCCAGCGAGCAACTCATGAAATGAAAAGAGTTCGGTAGGGGAACACTTGATGTAGTGGCAGGCATGTGGTTTCCATAGTAGTATCGATTTGTGGTATATATCGACCTTGGGTTTATTATGGTAGAGATTAATGGAGCAAACAGTAAGATTTTCAAGAACATTCGTGATATACATAGAAAAATTCTAGATAGCTTTTATTATGAGTATTTAATGCATCCACGCAATACTATAACAGCGAGTCCGGCTACTTCAATTCTGTTATCCTCCAGTAACAAAATTCTCAAATCACCACCGCGACTGGAACACTGACGAGCTAGAAAGAACAAAGAATGTATTACAATCCTGTTCACAGAGATCAGCTTAGTCAAAATGCAAAAAGAGAATTGCATCACCTAGCATGCAATTTTTCTTCAACTCCTTTGACCAGTAGCTTCCAAGAACAGTGTGAGCCGAACCTGAGCATGAACAGATGCATGCAGTTTGACTCTACCAAACACAACACAGGTCTTCTCCAATTACTCCACTTCACTCCTGTAGTAACACTGAATCAATAAGTCGTGGCTGGTCGTGGATCTCTAGGAAGAACAATTCAGAAACTAACAAAACTACCTGGCATTAGGTATATCTTTATTATCAAACCTGTCACAGGATCTTCATTTATTCCCATCCAAGGGGCGAAGTATCGTGAGACAAAATCATAAGGAACGCCTTTTTCATCACAGTAGCCATATTCCTTGCTTCCCTTCACGGTAACAATCACGCCACGTACATCAATCGCACCTTGGGGTGCACTTAACATGGACTGAAAATCTGGTGTAATCTGCTCAAGTTTCAACCTGAAAGTTACGCAAGACAATCTTTCATCTTCTAGCATTTGAGTTGCCAAATCTTTAGTCTGACTTCTTGCTCATTGGCTAGACTACTTTTCTAGCATTCATTAATTTGGTTATTTCTTCAACTGCAATGGAGAGTCTCTCTGACAACCTTACAAAATAGGTATTTATGTTTGGCATGCTTCTGATGAGCTTAGAGCAAAACTACATTGCAAGTTATTTACTTGAGTTTGTAATCTACCTTGAAGTAGAGTCATCCAATCTGACCAACAGTTTTCTAGTCTTCGCAGAGTAAAAGACAAAACACACTGTCACATTACCACCAACAGTTGCCTGACAAAAAGGATACTCAAGCTTCACAAATGTGATTCAGTTTACAATAAAAAACTTTAGAAATTCAGTTTCTAGAAATACTATTTATAGTATAGTATAGTATACTATACTATACTTATTTACTATACTATACAATACTATACTCTACTATACTTTATACTATTTATACTATTTTAGTGTTATAACACTTACATTTATCAATTCATGTAACTTTTCAATTGTGTCCTGTGTTAAAAATTACACAATAAATATCCATAGTTTTAATAAGTTTTCTGGACGAATAGTTAGACGATCAAAAATACAAGCTATTGCTATAAACTGAACCAGTGTAAAAAGTTGAAGAGTAAGAGACAAAGAATGCATGGAGCTCAATACAAACACCTTTTCTACAACTTCTGGTTTGTTTATTGGCATATCCAGACACAAATATTCCCCTGAAACATGACAAGGTAATCTAAAGTAATCTAGGTAATCTCTTTGCAGTCAACTGAATTCCATGCATTTTAACAAGAGATATTACCATCTTTCTTGACTCTGAGAGTTCCGCTAAGCGTATCAAATGTGAGACATTCATTCACGTTTCCTTACAAAGAAGGCAGAATGCAATATTTTGAGTAAATTTAGGATGTACAACAACCAATAGACTAGCATACCTACGACAGAAAATAAAACTGCAGCGGACGCCAGGGTAGCATGACCACACAAAGGCGCCTCACATGTCGGAGTGAACCAGCGAAGATTGAAGTGATTGTCTACATAATTTGAGTACATGCATCTTTATTTTCTTATCCTCAAAACGAATGTGAGTCACCTACATATGAAAGTCTACAAACTAGTTGAGTAACTTGAGTTCATATATTGTGATTCGTGAACCTGTTTTATAGTCTTGATTTTGTGATTTCTTGCCAATAAAAGCCGTTTCCGAGATGTTCATTTGAGCTGCCAGTGCTTGATAGGTTGAAGACTCAAGCTCCTAAGACACGTTTAATACAAGACGTCTGAGACGTTGCTTGTTCCAAATGCAGAATTTAGACAAAAGTTTCTAGGCTAGCATCCAAATATAACGTTTGACGTAGAGTTCTACAATAATAATTAGAGAGCAGTGTACCTTATGTCCTGGCAGACATATAGCCGCAGGATTGCCTTGAAATGGTTGGTCTGTAAACGCATTTACAACAAAGATAGGCAACTCTTCTTCAAAACAAGTCGACGCCATCTTGAATTCCGCGCAAAGGCCTGGGACCGTTGATGAATGATGAACTAAAAATTAATTAAAGACATTTTAGTGCATTTTACCTAATACTTATCACCTAAAAATCTGTTCATTAAACAAGATATGAATGTTTTCTGTGAGCCCATTTCTAGACAACCTCCTTGAAATAAAAACTTGTGTGACTTCTGTTAGAACTAATAGTTGTTGTGCACGTCATACAAACATCATTAATTTTAACAGCATGAGAACCACATGAGGAACAACACTGTTTTATTCATCACAAACTTTTTAGACTATCCTCAAAGTTTTAAGTACGTTGTGGTTGACTTAAGCTTGAAACATTTGTACTTTAAAAACTGTCTTGTTTATCACATGGACCTCACGATTGACCAACTTAATTCGCCAAAGCGTTTGAAGTGTCCTTTCCCAATATATCTGCCGGACTGTACATCAATGGTTTTACAGTTGTTTGCAGTTGTTGACTGTTGCTCGTTCCATAGTCAATTTCACAGAATCTGATACGCAAGCAGATTGCATATAGCCGGGACAAATATCCTAAACAAAATCCTGGAACTCACAAGCAGCTGGGAACTCCATGAAGCTGATAGCTTTTTCAGTAGCGTCCCTTGTTGAAAAATCAAGCAAATCAAGTGAATCAAGTTCTTGGAATAAATCACAATTTGACAGAGTTTCTACATCGGGAAAATCCCATGACAAAGCCGACTTATCGTTAAAGTCATTCATCATATCCTCTTGACAAACACTGTCGGCTAGTTCATCATCGAAGGAAACGGTGTTAGCATCACAGGTCTGGCTTGATATGGCATTCAAACAGTCTGCAGGAATGTCTTTCAAATTTGAACGCTTTCGAGTAGACAATGAGTCCTGTTCATTTAAACAAGTGCCGGATACTGATGCGTTTACTTCTCTACAAAAAGAATCAACACTTTGCAAAGAACTGCTGTCGTTGCAACTGGGCAATTCAATTTCATTCAACGTCTCAATAATGTCGTTTAGTGTCAAATGATCATCTTTTGCTGCAGCCTGTAAGGGCAAACTGAGGCAAGAGCTATTTGAACCAGGACTCGAGTAACCACTATCAATATCAAATAGAACCCCTTTCTTCTCCTTATCACGCGCGCCTTCGGAACATTTTGAGTCACTATCTCTCACTTCAGAAATAGTTGGAGGTAAAAGTTTATCACATTCCAAGTTTTCATCACCTTGCGAAACAGCTCGTTTCTTTTTTGGTATATATGGTTCAAAAGTATTTTTCCGTTTCTGATTGGCACTATCAACCAACGTTTTTGAAACACCTGAATGAACATTCACTTCACTAGGAGTAGTAATATTTTCCGTATCACAACGCTTCGAAAACAGTGATATTTTACTCGCGAACGGAGTTTCTTTTAACCTCGCTTTATTCACAGAATCTGATTGCTTCTCTTGTACATTTTCCAACAATGTTCGGGGCGATTTAGATTGAGCAGAGTCCACATTTAAAAGTCGACTCACTTCAGGGAATAGATCAGAAACATTTCCAGTAGTTTTTGAGCCAGCTGAATTACAAATAGAAACTATAGATCCAGTAGTTAGAAGACCAGTGGCTTCACAAACTGCAGGCTGTTGTTTGGATGTTTCGCCCGCTTCTCTGCACGAATATTTTCTTCGGCCAAGTTTTGCTCTCTGCCAAACAGCGATATGAACTTCCTCCAAAAGGAACGAAGGGAAAGATTCGCTCCAGATCGGCATGCAGTCTTCAGCATCATCAATTTTTGCCCAATGCAAACCTAAACAATACAACTCATTTGATCATTGGAAATGTAGAAAAATTTTGTGAAAAGGATCTTTCTACTAGTTAAGTGAAAGTTGGCCCTAAAAAAAGTGAAAAAAGCTGTATTTACCATTTGAACTCCTAACCCAGGTGACAAAATGATCCGGGTTTTTCGTGTACTGAATCAACTGACATAATTCAAACTTCTTGTCCTGACAGACAAAACCAGATTTCAAGAAATTTGTACTTTTTATGCCTTCAAGGAAGTGCACTATAACACAAGGAGGAAGCCTAAAAAAAGACAAATATATTATTATACCAGCCTTTACTAAAAAAAAACATACTGCATGTACACAGTTCTGTCAAGGAAAACTTCTTCGTTGCACACTCATGCATGTGAACACCTTGAGAACTGCAAGTCATACACATTGGAGGCTTTGTTGATACAAGAACAACCAGAGCTATTAAGATCTAATCACAGACATCAAGTTTCTATAAAAGGCTCTAGCTACTTCATACACCAAACAATCTTAATTGTTCATAGTTTCAGTTGTTTTCATGCTGCGTGCAGTTATTGTCCTACCAGGCTGCAGTAATTGGTAATTAGCTGTTCGGTTGCCCTGGCAAATTTGTGTAATATGTATGTTGTTTGGTAGTTACTGGCAAAGTTTTTATTAAATGAGAAACTTGTGATCGTGTAATTCTTACTGTACTATATCCAATTCACACTTCTGTCCAGGAGCTTTGCATTTGTAGCATGATCGGAGAAACACTGCAGATGGCAAAGAGAAATCCTCCGTTGTATTCGGGAATGTCACAACAGATTTTGAATATCTGAAAACAGAAACATAATGCAAATAAGCAAAGCAGTTTAGCTAGTGTGCGGTGTTTTGTTGCCATATGTTCATAAACTAGAAGTATGTTAATTTATCAGTAAAAACACACCTATCAACTTGTGAATAACCACACAAATCACACTTGAAAGTCCATTGACATTCTTGGACAAATTTATCATTAATCGTCGAGCAATCTCGAAGCAATGTGGTCAAGGCTACCAACGCACTGTCTTTGACCCCCAATGAGCAATGCATCTTGCTTTTCAAATATTCAAAAACTTTCAAACGTGCATTGTGAAGCAAGTCTTTCCCTTGTTTGCCCAGGCCAAGTTTTTGAGCTGAGTTGAAATCGGAATAGAGCTCTTGAAGAATCGAGCCTTTAGGGTGGTATTTTTTGAGGCATAGTTGAAGGCATTTGTTATTGACAAGCAATGTCATCACAGAGTCCAACCAACACAAGTTGTCAGAATTTGACCAGTAGAAGTAAGAGTCAGGATCCAAGTTCTGAAAAATAAACAAAAACAATAAATCAGATTTGCCAATTATTAATTACAGAGTACATCATATTAAATTTTCCATCAACAAATTACTTTTTTTAAAGTCTATATAATCGAAATACCCAGTTTTAAGTTAAACAAATTCATGCTTACCAGTGTTGTAGAATAGTTCTTATTAATCGCTTCCGATTGACAGTTTCCTTCCTCGTTTACTACAGTAACTTTAGAAACCGGCATTTCGACGAGAAACTTAGCAAAACCCGCATCGCCAAATGGATACACACACTGAAGAAATTAAGAATGTGAGTAAGATATAAAGCTCTAATACAATTAGTAGATAGGGTGAAATTACTCACTATCTCAGCCTAATCAATAACACTAGCATTTAACACGTTTACTTCAATATTTTACTCCAGCTCACTGCAAACTATTTTACTCATGATACTTTGCCTATATTACACCTCACTACAACAATGCACCCTGGCTAGCTGCAAACTATTGTACCCCTTACAACAATAAGCCACATCATTATAGTGTCTTTCACCACTATAAAGTGTCTTTCACCAGGCTGCAGAAGATTTTACTTGCCATCGAATGAAATCTAAAAGGTGCTCGAAATTCTTCAATGAAACTTTAGTAAAACATACACCACATACTGTTGTTTATCCAATAATACCATGGAACCTCCTGGGATTGTTTCGTCGATTGCAGCACTGTAGTACTGTGACACCTCGATCTAGTGACAATACCAGACTTACTGATTGAAAAAGATTGTGATTATATATTTTGCTTCAAGTTCTCTTGTTTCTTTCTGCAGTAATACCGAACAAATACAGATGCTCTTATTTGGAAAATTTATGACAAGAACTTTAGGAGTTTCTCCCATTTCGTCCTGAAGTAATACTGAACAAAAGATAGCCTTAACTGGATAAGCTTTGCAAGGAGAAACGTGATAAATCAAAGGGCCTAACTTAGGTGACACTTAAATACAAGAAAACATCAAAGAGAAACTATAAAATGAAGAAAACAATTTTGAGTAATTTTAAAGAGGTTTCTCGCAAAAAGCAACTGCCATCTCCTCATTCTAACTTTTACTCCGCAAAAGCACTTATGTTAGTGACCAATAGTCTGCCTTCCATTGTTCTCAAAGAGATGAACCTTCTGCCAAATTGGAACAATTTTACTCCATCTAACAGCAGCAAATTTTACCACTTCATTACAACATATTGTTGCACGACCACAAACGCCGTCACTCATCAGCTCTGTCTAACACTTGCTTTACTCTGTCTAATGCTAGCCAGATGATTTAACTAGTTAAAACAGGCTCCTGCAGCTTGATATACAATGCAACTCTCTTTACATTCACCCTACCTTATCTGACCCAGACAATTTTATTATGCTATGTCTAACCTCAAATGGTCTTTCTTTGTCTAACCCGAGACGATTTTGCTCAACAATGGGAGGCCCCTGCATCTTTGTAGCTCAATCCTGGTTGCTCGTCAACCAGACTGGAAAGTTTGCAACATGCGCAAAGGATAAACATTGGTCATGGAAAATATGCGCATACAATACCGTCGATTGCACTTGAGCTTGGACAAGCCCCTTTGAAACATGTTCTGATTGGACGCCAAAGTTTGAATGTTTACCGTTAAAAATTCCAAACATTCTGCCGTAAAGTCGGAACTGCAACAACTGAAATGTGCCAGTTCTATTACGCTGTTTCGAAAGTCCGTACAAAATAAAGCTCCACGTTTGTAATTTCGACCGTAACTGTTTACCGTATACATAATGCGTCGAAAAAAAGCATCAATACGCATTAAGCAACGAATAATTTAATGGAAAGCTGCGGATATTACGACAGAAAGTTTAGAAGTTTTAACGGTAAACATTCAAACTTTCGCGTCCAATCAGAACATGTTTCGAGGGGGCTTGTCCAAGCTCAAGTGAAATTGACGGTAAGCAGAGTACACCAAACGGGACTAAGTTTCCCGCTCAACACGTTTGTCACATGTCCACTTGCTCGTGTGAAAGACGAACAAGTTCTGTTTGAAAACGTTTTTTAAAATAAACCATTCTTTGCCACCAGCAAAGGATTAATTAAACATGTCACTGTCAACTTTCTCATGTGTAAGCAGCTTTGAAAAGAAACAAATCATTTTCCCGGTAAAGCAAAGGGAAAATCCCGATTATTAATAACAGTCCGGATTACAGGAGGAACTAAAAGTTCCAAAATATTCAAGTTACGTCCGTGCGAATAGAAGCGTTCCGAAAAATGTTGACCTGGGGCCGGTTGTATAAAACTTTTTAACTACGTTTTAACTACGATTTTGTAGTTAAGAAGTAGTTAAATCTGGAATAGGCGATTCTGGTTGGTTGATTTTCGTACTTAACTATAGTTAACTTTAACTACGTTTTTATACAACCGGCCCCAGTTTATTTACTAACTTCGAGGAATTCCTCTAACAATTCCCGAATATTGGGAAAATTGCTTTAAAAAGTTCCAAACTTCCTGTGTTATTGACCAATTAAATTTTACATTTTGCTTCTGAGAGCAATTTGATTGGTCAAAAAAACAGAAAGTAAGGAACTTTTCAAAGAAATTTTCAAAATTTTTAGGAAATTGTTCAAAGGAACTCCACGAATTTAGGAAATGCATTAGCCAACATTTTTGGGAACGCTTCCAGTGGCACGTCCCATAAAGCCATCGCGATTTATAACAAACACCCACCAACTTCTTGCGCTTTCTGTTTTCTATCCTCCAAGTCTTTTTTTTCTTTGAGTAGACGGTCATATTTTTCTTCAAGCTGTCGTTTGTAATCGTTGTCAGTCGAACCACTACGTTCGAATGCCATCGTCAACGAATACGACAGAGATTTACACCGGACGTTTTCGTAAAGAATGCATAATTCTACCGGGAAAAAAAAACTTTCAATATCACAAAGAAACGTTTTATTTTTACAGATTTCTGCTATTCTGACTCGATGAAATGAAGGCAGCTTGAAAAGAACCTGAATTTTATATATCACTTAGTATTGCGATACTCCAGCCTGGTCTTTTTATCACAAATTATTACTATCCTGCTTTGGTAGAAAAATAAATGTTACTTGGCCAGAAGTTACAGTTAGCAATTCACCGTTTACGCACTTCAGTTTGATGTTTCATTACACATTATCACCAGAGCCCTCTATGCGAGAGAGTTGAGTCATCTATTGTTAACAAATCTTTTGAATTTAATCGTTCTTGGATCAAAAATGGCGGTCATCTATTGTTTTGCGATTGTATTCCGCCATTTTCGTTCCAACATGAAGACAATAGATGTCCTAACTCTCTCGCATAGAGGGCTCTGATTATCACTACTCTGGTTTGGTAAAATGAATGTAACTTCGCAAGAAGTCACTTTGCATTCGTGACGAAGACACCAGACCGGAGTGTAGTAATTTTTGATCCGTAAATTCTAAGTATCCTTCTAAACAGTAACATATTTATTTTACCAAAGGCAGAATACGGCGCTGGGCACAACGCATTTAAAAAATTGCACGCAAAAGTTTGGCACATATGAATTCCCAAAACTAATCTAGTAACGCTACCTACACTGTAGCTAAAAGCAAGTCAAAATTCGAGATAAATTTCTGCGATTGAAATGAAATCAAACTTACTTGAGCAACAAACACATGATCTGCACGCAACAAGCAACGACTTAACGTGCTTGAAAATGAGCTGACGTACTTTTTATTACTCATGACTCAGAAATTACGTCATCAGAGATTGCATCATCACAGAGTAAATCATTTAAACACATCGATCAGCAGAGTCGCGCTCAGTAGAAAAATGCAACGCACGATGGAAATGTGACAGCCCGAGTTCGATTGTTTTATTGCGTTCCCAGAAAACATTGCGCAAACATACTTTATAACGAGTGTCTTGAAGAGAGTGTTACTATAAATTGTTACGTGCAGCTACGTCATTCCCCATATTATGTAAAATGACGTAATGGCGCTATTTGGAGGATGGTATTTCAATTTACATCTCATCGTGCGGGGGCACTTCAGGATGTCACGTTTATATAAAATGACACTCAGGCTACGTGCACACGAGCGCCGTTTTCAAGCGTTTCCAAAAACGTTTTTGTCTCGTTTGTCGTTTCAACGCTTA
>JAODVM010133968.1:0-13216 GCA_025400095.1 Phenganax marumi | reverse complement strand
TCAAGATAGAGTTGCCTTTACCTGTGATATTGAAGCTATGTTTCATCAGGTGAAAGTGAAAGAAGAGCACCGCAATTAGTTGCATTTTCTTTGGTGGACTAGCGGTGATACTTTGAAAGAACCTGACGACTGCAGAATGACTGTGCATCATTTTGGAGCAACATCATCTCCAGGATGTTCCAACTTAGCACTGAAAACCACTGCAGATGACAATGAAAAGGAGTTCGGTTCAGATGCGGCAAAGTTTCTGAGAAATGATTTCTACGTTGACGATGGGCTGAAGTCCACCTCTACAGTCCAAGAAGCCACCGCCCTTGTTAAGAACAATGTCAAGATGTGCCAGAAGGGTGGTTTCCACCTTCCTAAATTTCTGTCAAACGAAAGGAAGGTAATCAAGTCAGTCGCCGTCGAGGACCGTGCTGCTGAAGTTAAGGAATTGGATCTGGATCACGATGTCCTACCTACGGATCGCGTTTTAGGAAAGCAATGGTGCGGTGAAACTGACGATTTCCAGTTTTGTATCACATTAAAGGATCACTAACCCGTCGTGGTGTCTTAGCAACGGTTGGTTCTATTTACGATTCGCTGGGCTTCATCGCTCCCGTGTTGTTGACTGTGAAAAATATACTACAGCTCCTTTGCAAGGCCAATGCAGACTGGGACGACCCCTTTCCTGAAGCAGTGAGAATTAAATGGGAACAATGGAGAACTGACACTCATCTGCTCGAAAAACTCAAGATACCTCGATGCTTCAAGACGAAAGAATTTGGAAATTTAAAGACGGTGCAATTACACCATTTCTCAGATGCTAGCACCGATGGTTACAGTCAGTGTTGCTACCTACGTTTAACAGACGAAGAAAATCGAGTCCAATGTTCATTGGTGATGGGTAAATCTCATGTAGCACCATTAAGACAAGTCTCAATACCAAGATTGGAGTTAACAGCAGCCCTCATTTCTGTAAAAATTAGCGAAACTCTGCAGAACGAACTAGATTACAATAAGATTGAAGAAATTTATTGTACCAATAGCAAGGTCATGTTGGAATACATCAATAATGAAGCAAGACGCTTCCACATCTTCGTTGCCAATCGCGTGCAACAAATCAGAGATCACACAAATCCACACCCGTTGCACTATATCGAATCGAAGATCAATCCAGCCGACAATCGATCACGAGGTTTGAAGGCCAGTGAAATCATAACCAATTCCCATTGGATAACTGGACTGGATTTCCTCTATGAGCAGTGTGAAAATTGGTGCAAATTAAATGAGCAGAGTGATGTGGCACTACTACAACCAGGTGACGTTGAAGTGAAGAAGTCCTCCACGTTTCAACATCAGTCAAAACTTCCAATATGATCGAAAGATTGGAATACTTTCCTTGCTGGTTTCGCACAAAAAGAGCCATGGCTGTTTGCCTTAGATACGGTCAACTACTTCTTGCCAGAGTTAGAAGGAAGAAAATTCCAAACAACACACAACACAAAACCAGTCGAGCCCAACCAGAAGTATGTGCCCGTTACAGTGGAAGAAATAGAGGCTGCTGAACAGTTCATAATCAAATTGATCCAGAAGCAAGCCTTCAGCACCAAAATCGACTCTTTGAAACAAACCCAGAACGTTCAAGGTGGTGCAACAACGATGCGAAAGGAACGAACTGTGTCTAAAACGAGTACTCTACCACGTTTAGACCCTTTCATTGTTCTGAATGGCGTGATAAGAGTTGGAGGAAGAATTCGAAATGCAAGTATCGACGAGAAAGTAAAATATCTGATTATACTACCAAAGGGGGGACATATCTCACAGCAAGTAGCAAGGCACTTTCACGAAAGAGTAAAACACCAAGGCCGAGGAATCACAATGAACAAAATCCGATCATCAGGATTTTGGTTAATTGGTGAAAAGTCAGTCGTAGCGAAACTGATCAGGGGATGCACGACATACCAGAGAAAACGCCCCACTGTGAAGGATCAGAAAATGGCTGAACCTCCCAAGGAGAGATTAGAAGAACCACCTCCTTTCACCTACAGTGCAGTAGACTATTTTGAGCAGTGGCACATAAAACAAGGTCAAAGGGTGGTAAAAAGATACCACGTGCTTTTGACGTCCTTGTCCTCGCGAGTCATTCATTTTGAAGTTTCAGATAGCCTGGAAACAGATTCATTTTTAAATGCTTATTGACATTTCATCTCCTGAAGAGGGCCTGTTCACCATCTCCGGTGTGATTGTGGAACAAATTTTGTCATTGCGAGTGTAGAGTTGTGGAAATGCCTTGAAGAGATGAATCAAGAGACAGTGAAGGCAGAGCTAACAAAGGAGAATTGCGATTGGTTTGTGTTTAAGTTTAATATTCCCAAATCCAGTCATATGGGAGGAGTATGGGAGAGACAAATACACACCATGCGTAGCGTCCTCAATGCCCTCCTACACAAGAACAGAGATCAACTCAACAACAAATCTCTTCGTACGTTCATGTGCGAGGCGGAAGCGATCGTCAACAGTCGCCCCCTCAGGGTTGACAACATGAGTTCTCCTCTTTCATTAGAGCCGTTAACGCCAAATCATCTTTAACAATGAAAAGCAAGATTGTTCTTCCACCTCCTGGTGCATTCCAGACGGCAGATATGTATCTACAAAAGCATTGGAGATGTGTGCAACATTTAAGTAACGAATTCTGGACTCGTTGGAGAAAGGAATTCATGCTATCGCTGCAAGAACGACAGAAATGGTTACGACCAAGAAGAAATTTCCAGGTCGATGACATGGTCATGATAAAGGAGGATGATGTGCCTAGAAATCATTGGTTGTTAGCTCTAGTATTGCATGCAGAAGAAGATGATGGTGGTTTAGTGCAAAAGGTAAAACTTCTGGTCGGAGACACAAGTATTTCAAAGGAAGGAAAAAGAACAAAGGCACAAGCAATTTTGGACTGTCCAATCCATAAACTAGTATTGTTATTGCCAATTGAGTGAAACCCAGGAATCCCTGACGAAGAGCCATCAAGACATCAAACATTATTGTTAAGAATTAGTTGTTGTTAGTTTTCTATATTGAGTAAATTAAGTAAATTTAGAGGAGCCATGTAACTGCCTTTTGCCCATTATGTGCGCAAGTAAGAGCACATGACTTGGAAGAAACATGAGAACTAGAGAGAAGATATTCCTTTTGGTTTACAAACATTTAGAAGTAGGATTCTTGTTGAAATTATGTATTTTACCCAGAACCGTTGTTTACCTTGACTTATAATATACGAAGTTATTAACGTTATGAGTTAAAACACTGTTTCTGGGTATTATTTGGCACGTTAAGGCGAATAAGAACCTTATCAACAAAGTCGAAAATATGCTGAAAAGAAAAAGGTGAGGGACAAAAATTGGCTCCAGTAAATGGTTAGGTAATAATAGAAAGACCACCGTTCTATCCCAGAAAGTAATATTCAAAACATTAGCTAATGTATGTACAATGACAATAATAATACTAATCATTTATTGATCAATTTTTAGAGAAGAAATACTTTGGAATTACAGTTTATAAAATCAAGCTACATTATGTATGTAAATAGGTTGAAACAGTGTCGTTATGAAAGATTGTCTTTGTAAACATTTCATATTTGTTCTTGGTAAAAAATTTCTCATACCTTGAAGGATATGACAAGAAATGTGGATGCATTCTTGGCTTCCTTGAAGCATGTGTGTTTGAAACAATTTCAGATATATTTTGCACATGGATAAGCTTTAGCATAAAGGGTATTCTCATATTTGCAAATAGCAAGATTTTATCGTCGTTCCTTTAGAGATGGAAGTGAGTCAAAGGGAACCCCAAGATTTTAAGACTTCCACTATGGATAATCTCCAGTTTGTCTGCTAAGCATTGTGGTAGACCACTTCATATTGGGGCTATAGATTCCAAACCTGATCTTACATGGGATGCAAAGTGGGAATGAAATTTACCACGACCATAACAACATGAATGCAGATTAACTGGACCTCGCGTACACTAAACTTTTGAATGACAATCCTGAATATCTCGAGTGAGAAAGTCACAGCACCTGCCATGCAGGGTGCTGACAATGACAAAATCCAAGATTGGTGAAAACAACAACTAAGGGTGAATGCCTAAAAAGTAGTAGAGGAAGAGAAATCAGAGATTTCATTCACTAGCAATGACAATGGTGCCATCAACTACCAAATATAAGTGAAAATGAAAAAATAGTTATTCAATGCGTCAATGTTGCATGCTAACTGAACCTGTTCAGACTTATTTCAATGAATTTAAACAAAACAATCACACTTATCAGACCACACGTTCTAATCACACTAGAGGCACCACTCACACTATTCGCGCACACGACTAAAGTCGATCAATCAAAATCTTCTACACAAACCATACTGGTACACACACCTCACTAGCTGTGGATACCAAGCTTGACACACTCACCCCCATTTTCCACACACACATAATCCAACCTCAGCACTAGTACACTGCACTTACTGCACAAATGACACTATATGCTATACATATTTATCGATACCATCATACTATAATAGGTTTTTATGTTTACAGTATTTGCAAAAGAAGAAAGTCAAATCATGGTTGCAATGTAAATATTCAAGCAATATCTTTGGACGGATCCTGGCAGTGTGTGAAGTGAGCATATACAAACGTGTTTACATTAACTTTTTTGTAGTATTTTGACTCGGGCTTTACAGGAAATATTTGCAGAAAATTTTGATAATTGTAAATAATCTAAAAGAAGACAGCCTAGTATTTAGTAATCTACAAAAGTAAGTCGTTACTTGCTTATGTTTTATTCAAACAGTATTAATTTTCACTCCCACATAACCAATCTTCATTTTGCAAAACAGCCTTTGCCAGTTATCTTCTTTCCTTTTGAAATTAAGTGACAACCACATCATCAAAGTTCTCTAAAATATACTTGAGGGATTCACATCACAACAAGAAATCACCTCCTTACATGATTCAAAATTTATACTAATTATGCTTTATATTCTCACAAACGCTCGTCGGAGAAACTCGATATTTGTCGTATTTACGAATCCCTCACGGGATATACCGACCGTCCATTCACTCACGGTGACACAACTTTAAGTGCAATAAAAACTACTCTTGGTGTACCATTCCCAGGCAAATGAAGTAGACACATCTGTCAGATCTTTCAATAAAACAAAACATGCAGTCAAGGAATTTATTGGTGGAGAGTGTCATGGTATACTGTGTAAATACCATGCATGGCATGTCATTGGCTTGTGGACAGTATTTATAAAATCGGACAGCCATTTTTGTTTGTTAGTTCTTTCACACTTTATATTACGCATTTCAACTTATGACATGGTGTCAGGAGTAGGATGTACACAATGATCTACCTGCTACCTGGTCGGTAAAATAAATCTTGATTTATTGTTCATTGAAAAGATATTCTGATGGAAATATAGCTGAATTCGCTGGGCACCTGAGTCCTCACATGGATTGGGATCAAGAAATTCAAAGCTACATGTGAACTGTACTTTGCTGGACCCTTAAGCGAGAAGAGCAAAGGTGAGCAAATAAGCTGTTTGTTGATATCAATAGGGGACAAAGGAATTGAGCTCATCTCAACATGGTCGCTGACAGAGACAGAACAAAACAAAGTTGACACATACTAGTCTAAGTTTGAAGAATATGTTGCTCCCAAGAGTAATTTTCGCCTTGCAAGATACAAACTTCGCACTGTGAAGCAAGAGAAAAGAGAATCCGTTGACTCCTTTATCAAAAAGGTCCTCATCAAAGAATGTAAGTATAGTAGTGATGATGAACACATCATAGATGCTCTAATCTTTAGCTTGAGTGATCCTAGGGTGCAAGCAATTACTGTTTTTGGTCACATCGTCAGTCCCACTGGCCTCAAACCCAATCCAAAGAAAGCTGAAGCCATTAGAAAATATGGATCCATCTACAAGTCGTGCAGACCTTCAGACATTCTTGGGAATGGTTCAATTTCTTGGTCATTTCATCCCCAACTTTGCTTCTATTTGAGCAGTAGTGTGGGATCTAATCAAAACCATCACTGACTTTCAATGAAACCCAGAGCATAAGGAAGCAGTGGGTAAAGTGAAACACCTCATCACCTCCCCGAGTTCCCTCTCCATGGAAGCAAACCAATAACTATTCAAGCAGATGCGTCAACGTGTGGTCTTGGAGCTACATTATATCAAGATGAAGGCCCTGTGTAGAGTATAGTAGCAAAACATTAACAGAAACTGAGCATTGACATTCTAACATCAAAAGAGAGATGGTGGATATTGTTTACAGACTAAAAAAATCCCACAGTCAACACGTGATCATAGAAACAGATCATAAACCCCGGGAATCGATTTTCAAGAAACACCTGTTCAGTGCATTCAAAGACATGACATTGAAGTCAAATATGTTCCAGGAAAAGATATACCTTTGGCCAACAGGTTGTCATGGCTCAACTCATGCAGTGCCAATACAATCACCCGACTTGATGTATCTGTAAATGAGTGAAACATGCATCTCAATGCAAGCCCAATTTGAATCCAACAGATTCAGGCCGAAACTGCCTAAGATCCTATCCTAAGTTCACCAAGATCTTTCATCAGCCATGGTTGGCCAGACAAATGGTCAGATTGTCCTTCACATCTACATGAATATTGGAACTACCATGATGAGCCGATAGTTACTAATGGTCTAGTTCTAGAATGTATACATATAGTTGTGCCAAAGAAACTACAGCCTGAAATCCTTCAGCAACTTCATTATGCAAACCAAGGTGCAAAAAATGCAAGCTTTGAGCAAAAGGTTCGGTCTTTTGGGCAAGTATTAATGCTGATATCAAGCAGATGGTGAGAAGTTGTAGTCATTGCCAGCACAATCAAAGAAAGAATATGAAGGAACCTCTTACACCTTACAATATTCCACCTAAAGCATGGCACACCATTGGTTCAGATTTGCTCTTTTGGAACAATGATTCATACCTCCACGTATCTGATCATTACAGCAAGTTTCCTGTTGTTCGTAAGCTTCACAATATCCAGTCCAACACCGTTATCGCACCTATGAAGTCCTTATTTGAAGAGCATGGGATCCCTGGTAAATTGGTCACTGGTAATGACACACAGTTTACCTCTTCAATCTTTCAGGAGTTTAGTAAATTGTATGATTTTGAACATGTCACCACAAGCCCTTACTACTCCCAAGCAAATGGTTTTATTGAGAGGACTTTCAGGACTGTGAAGAATCTACTGCAAAAATGCAAAGAATCTGGATCTGATCCACACTTAGCTATGTTGTTCCTGCAAACATCACCTATCAACCACCACTTGCCTTCACCTGCCGAATTGTTTAATTCCAGAACCTACCAATCCAACTTGCCTGGTGTTTGTAAACCTGTTTTATTCTCTGAAGAAGACCACAACACTACCACCAAGCTGCAGTACAGACACGATCTTCAAAAGTTTTACTACGACAGATCATCAAAGGAACTTGCTGAAGTATTTCCTGGTGATGACATCCGCATACTTAACCAATTCATCCATCAGTGGGAATCTGGCGTGGTAAAGGATAGTGCGGAAACTCCTAAGTCTTATGTTGTTGATATGTCGACTGGTAGTACATTAAAACGAAATCATCGCCACATCCGGCCCTCTATGAAGCTGATGATCAGGAATGATGATGAAATCCTGAATACTAACAAAAAAAGTTGCAGAATTGCCTACAGAGAAGAAGAGCGATGTCCCAACTTCTCCATCCAATAGCATTCCAGAGACAAGTGAAATACCAAAGCTTCGAAGATCTACACAAATAAGTAAATGCCCGGACAAAATGAAGTTATAACTCTATTTTATAGGACAATCTAACTCTTATGCACAGAAGACTATCTAAATAAACATAATTCACGTTTATTATAGGTTTTAAAGAATGATGATAGTAAATTCGTAGTTGCTGAACATTATGTTAACTTTACTTTTAGAAAAGGAAAGATGTCATGGTATACCTGTGCATATACCATATATGGCATGTCACTGGCATGTCGACAGTATTTATAAAATAGCACTGCCATTTTTGTTGGTTAGTTCTTTTCACACCGAATATCAAACATTTCCACATATGAAAGAGAGTATAAGATAAATGGCTTACTTTGCTTACAAAGTGTTAAAGTAACTGAACCATGACCAAACTTTGATAGAATGCTGATGAACAACATAACCCGGGCACTGTTGAAATTTTGATAAGTGGCACTCACCCACAGTGAAATAGCAACAGGTGAGAGGGTCACTTGTTAGCAATTGAAAACACACTCAACACATGGCTAAAAGCAATCAGCTACAATTAAACATTTCAGCCACTCATGAAGGTCAACAAGTCTGGATGGCTGGAGAAAAAGAACTGTTCACCAGAAACAGTGATTCAACATTTATCCTTTAAAGATGAATAAATGTACTTAAAAGGGGCTTTACTTTGCATTGTAATCAAGTGATTATCCATAAGTCATTCGAAAAATTGCAACTGAAGATTTTACATGAGATCAACATCTAGGAAAAACTTTTCAGAGAAGGCTCTAATCCAAGTCCAGCACAGCAACTGATGAGCCAAAAACTAAAACATTAGAGCAACCGCAGAAACTCTTATTAAACCCATAATTGCAAATATACCTGTGTCCAGAGCAAAAACTGGAAATGAAAAGCAAACAAAGTTCAAAAATAGGGGAGCAGAATGCTTAACAGTGGTGGAAAAAGATGACCAGGTAATGTCTTTTTCCACAATTTAGCTACATTCTTTTGCTCCCGGTCCAACCATTCAACTACAGTGTTCATCACATTTTAACGTGCACAGAAATAATGTAGACCTATACACAGGTGTAGTTATCTTGAAACAACACAATGTTGTATAATATAACGTACTGTTTCTCCTGCAGACAGTAGCAGCACATCTAAAAGTACACTACCGAATTATTGTCTACATCGTAAACATGAGACACAATGTCTCATTTGCTGCAAGCCTCGCAGAAGTTTAATCCAGCTCTGGTTGCTTCCAAACATGGAGAAACAGGAGCACAACTAGCCATTAAGAACCCCACACATGGAATAACTTCTCACAGAAGGAGTGGACAAATGGTTTGAAGGCCTAGTTATCTTAAAGATTATCATTCACTAAAACAATGAGAAACACAACTGTTACGATGGCTAGAAACCTCAGATAAGTCAGAACTCTCTGAAATGACATGTTTACATCATTAACAGATTCACAAAAAACTCAGCAAAAGAGTTTTCTACAAAAGGAAATATAGTGCGCTAGTGACAGACAATGGACAACTCACATTCAGCAAACAATAAGATAGACTTCACCATTCATGTTTTAAAAGACTTAGATAGACCAAGGCTTAAGGTGCCTAAGGCCCCATTTACATGGTACCGGATTCACATGGTCACGACATCGACTTTGGCCACTGTACGCTTTTATCTGTTCTAACAACTTTTTCTAGGATTAGTTGTCATTAAGTTCTGCAACATTATCATAATTTATGAGCTAAACGCACCTCAAAACTGCTTAATTTGATGTCGTGACCTCGCAAATCCGGTACCGTGTAAACGGGGCCTAAGACAAGGTATAAATACCATGAGATATCGATAGTAAGATATAGTTCTGATCTAATACATTGCAGGTTAGACTTCCATAAAAAAGTTGCAAAGCTCCATGAGTGATTCATCTGAATTGCTTTACCAAGCGCAACAAAACAACTTTAATTAAGCCTCTTCTCTAAATGTCAAAATTCAACACTGCAAAAGTCTTGAACTTCTGCAGTGTTTAAGTAAGATTGGTGAATGCAGAAACAAATTACCACTGTAAACATTGTATCCAACAAAATAAGTTTTGTCGAATAATCTAAACTATCTAAACATGGCAAGCAACATGATTTAAAGATAGTTTAGTTTGACAGATACATAATTTTGGCAATGCATCTCAGTATGCCAGATACAGTATAGATTTTACATAAAGCACAATGAATGTACCTTTCACTTCATAGAAATTTCTGAGGATGGAGTTCTAGCTGAATTAAAATGTCTAAAAGTCAACCAGAGTTTAGAACTAGACAATATATCTCTGAAATTTCTTAAAAATACTAGTGATGCAATTGCATTAACACAGACGAATCTAGAATTTCTCTAGTTCTTAAAGCAAGCTTAAAGACTGAATTGGGCAACTATAGACCCATATCTGTTCTTTCAACTGCATTAGAGAGAATTACATTTGCACAAGTCAATACATATTTCAATGGCAATAATTATTTATGGCAATCAATCAAGATTTAAGAAAGGTTACTCCACATTGACAACACTGTCTAGTGCGACAAACAAATGGTTATGAAATACTGGTGAAAACCTAAAAATGGTGTATTATCTCTTGATTTAAGAAAGGCATTTGATTCTGTAAATCATGATCTTCTCATTGAGATGTTAAAATTTTATTTGTTTCAAACACAATGTTTGTCATGGTTCAAATCCTATTTGAAAGACAGGAAACAACTTTGTAAACTTGATCATAGTCAGTCATCAATCAGGAATGTTCTATGTGGGATACCTCACAATCAAATGTTATTGGCCCACTCCTACATTTCTGACTTGCATTACTGCTTTTCCAAGCTGTCTTGACAAATCTGTTCGAAGCATTCTTGCTAATAATACAACTATTTCTCTAAATGCCACAACTGTTGATCAAATTAGTGGGAAATTAAATAAAGAAATTCAAAAAATACATACATGGTTAACAGCAACAAATTAACCACATATTTATTACACATAACCGACATATTTATTACCCACTTAGAATCAGCAGCCAAGACAGATTCTCAGGATATTAAAAGAGCCGAGATAAGTCCACATCCTTCAACTTTTAAAAGTTCTCAGTGTTGTTAAGATGATGAAGGTGAAAGAATGTATCAAGGCATCAAACTTAAACAGTTCGATTCTAGCTGTGAGAGTTCAAGGGAAAGTTATTGGGACATTGTCGCCAACCTAAGTTCTTCCGTCGAAGGCTCGTTTGCAGATCTCAATGTCAACATTAGTTTTAACACCAGTCAACAAATTTGGACGTTAGAATTTTGCCTGTTGAAAATGTTACATATATCACAAGCTATGGGGAGAAAGTAATTGAGGAACTTGTTGTTTTCCCAAAGCTGAACTGATTTGAACACAGTGGGATGCCAAAAAACCAGAGTGAGTAATATGATGATTGATGTTTGAGAGGTCAGTTACTTAGGCACGTGGAGCGAAGTTTTTACGAACATTTCTTTGTAAAAAGAATATGCTGATGTTCTTCATGTCTCTAACTTATAATGCCTTGCACTAATGCAAAAGTTGAAAGAACGTTCAGCCAAATGAAAACAGTGAACACAAATTGGCTAAAACAAGCTGACAACAGATTGTCTAGTATAAAGCTTACTGTGGATTAGCGAGGAGGGCGTCATTATTGATGACTATAACCCTAATGGAGCTATAGAGCATGATACCAAGAGAAAAAGTCATATAGCTACCCAAAAAAACGCAAGAAAGTTGGCGGGACTGCATCAGACGTAATAAATGTTCCAAAACACACCTTCTCGGACTTGGAAGCAAGCAGTAACAGGTACGATTCAGATGAGTGACACGTAATAGTGTTTTGTAAAAAAATATATGATCAATATGCTGTTTAGTTGTAACTATTGAAAATGCTAATGCTTTCAAATTGAAATTTTTGGATTTCCTGACATGAGCAACGTTGATTCTTGCTTTGGGTTTTCTTAAATATATACTTAGGTGCACTTTACAACATTTTGCACAATTGCTCTACATTTAGTTGCTCCTGATAAATTATAGCTTTCAAGCCTTAAATATTTCTGTAGTTTATTACCTCTTGACGTACCGTTATATAAACATTCATCCCTTACAAAAGTTCAACACTAGTGTTTTTAAGGAAATACTTAATGGGGGATTTAATTTTAAAAAAAATTTAGCAAATACACTTTAAATTTCTAATTTGAACCGTGAGTTGAATATATAAGTAGGGCACACTGGACTGCATTGTGCCTTGATTGGCTAACAGGAGTTAATGATATAAGAACTTGTAAACTTGAAAGTCTATGGTCAATCATATGATCACATTGCAGCAGAAAAAACTAAATTAGTGTAGAGCATTGCAGTGAAAGAATTGTGGTATGCACGTGAAGAAAAACTTTTAAACTGATGATATCCAAATTCTCCATTGTGTATTTCTAACTACTTTGTGTCTTTTGGTATATACCTAGGTACTGTAAATAGTTAATTATTCATACATTCGAGCTCAGCATTGCTAAAGTACTTCGTATATTGCTGTTTCACTCAGACATTACTATGCAGGTGATTGTATTATTAGAAGCAGGACCTTCCACAAAACCACTTCAAAGAGGGGAGCTTCCTGAATATGCCAAAGTGTTTCCTATTTATTTACCTTTACTTTGTCTAATGCCTTTGTAAAGGTTAAACTCCAGAAGGAAGGCCTGAGGCAAAGGTGGCAGATTTGGCAGTTGAAACATACTTTTATCTCCAACCCAGAGAATTTGAAAAATGCACTGGATCTCATGTTTTACCATGTTTGTTTATTCTACAAGTATAACTTTGCTTGCCGCCAATAAATTAAATACCATACCTGTTTTGTTGCCAACCATCTGGATAATGCACTGACTTTTACGGTTGATCTCCCTTCGATTAAGAGGCCTTACTCTTACAGCTACTTTCACTGATGACATTTTTATGCTGTAAACATATTTATAACAGAGTGAGGAGGTTCTTATTAAAACCTTCACCTGTATACAGATAGAAAATTACAGTATTTCATAAACTACTTCATCACCAAGTACAGTGCCCAACAATTTTTACACAACATGTGAATTTGAAACATACATAAATATATGGTATATCTATAATGCTAGCGCATTGGCATGTGGAGTGCTCAGTGCAGCCTACATATTTACATTCTGTCTAATACCAGATGATATAGGTTGTTGAGAAGATAATCTTGCAGCTTAACAGTTTACATTAGAAACTGGCAAGAGCTTTGCCATGACAAGTAAGGTCATCCGGCATTAAGCAGAGTAAAATCGTTTGGCAATAGACTGAGTAGCATGTACAAGAAAGATGCATTACCAGTCAATGGGTTAACAAGAGGCAGATAGTTTGAT
>JAODVM010133857.1:0-15346 GCA_025400095.1 Phenganax marumi | reverse complement strand
CAAGATGGCGGAAGTGGCTTCAAAATTTTGACGACCGATCATTGGGAATGAGCAATCCAGTTGTATAGAAATCAATGTCTATACCACTAACGATAGGTTGCTTGCAATCACGTGATATTTTAAACCAATGACAGGCAAGCCAACAATTTCGTGACGAGTCTTCCCCATTTGAACGGTGTATACTGCAATGAATTAGAAAGGAATAAAACATTTGTGTTTTAAACTATCGTTGGAGTCAACTGAAAAGCTTTTCACGGCCATTTTTGACATACTTGCCCGTCATCTAAAATCTCAAAATGACATGATGAAAAAAAACAACCTTTATGAACAGCTCTGATCACGGACTGGTTCTAACAGTGAAACACAATTAGCCGTTCTCACGACGCCATTTTTGGAGTACTTTTCGCGAAAAAATATGTCAAAATCAGAAAAATCTAAGCTGTATGAAAACCGTTGTCCAATAACTGAACTGTAAATTAACTTATAAAGGTTTTATTTAGAACCATGACAATACAAAACCTAAATTTATTGATTATAATCCAGTTTATAATCTCAGATAGTACACCAAAAATGGCGTCGTGAGAAAGGCTAATAGGCATGAAGCTTGTAGGCCTTGGGATTATATTTTGTATATAATGTTTATAGCATGTAATGTTAATATAAATCAAAGGAACGAGGATACGGCAGTCGTTGACTTGTGTGCGCGGTGCTAAACTGAGCTTGCGCTTTACAATTTCGTGTCGAATCTAGAAGAAATAAATGATACTTATTTATATATGCGAGGAAATCATGAAAATTCTTTCTCAGTTCCGAAACAGGTGTTTTCAATTTAAAATTGTTATATGTTACTTACACCAAGGCTTCCTCATCGATCTCCGATAAATCTTTTTGGGCAAAACTCCAATTTGAGCTGACAACATCATCAGGGGAATCACGTCCCGGTGTCACTCCAATCACTACGGAAAATCGCTCCTTCGAAAAAGAAAATAGCATCGAAGAGCATTTTGTGCATTCTTGTTATGAAATAGAAAAGATAGCTCCTCTTTCGGGCTATGTAGCTAAGCGTCAAATCATTCATTCCGGTGTATATTGCGTGATAGCCTCAGAACGTTTACAAGTACTAGACGAATCTGTATATATCTTCCTTCCTTAGCTTGGTTAGTTAGAATGAAACTGTGTACTAGTAACTGTAATAGTAATAGTTGTAATACTTTGTACAATTGTAATACTCTGTCATAGAGAGTTTGTAATAGCAAGGGTGTAATTCTTTACAGCATATGTCAAAAACAAGACGAAAACTAGCTGACATGATGGAGTGAATTTCAAGAAGTAATCTTTTGATCACTCTTGCAGTAGTTGTATTCAAATTTACAATGAAGCTGTCAACATAACTGGGATATAACCATTGAACTAAAAATACATGGAACGCTACCTCTAATAGTACTGTCTAATAATCAATTGAAGCAAAATTTGACACCCAGACACGCGTGTTTACTGTTTCGCGATTCTCTCGCGCGGGAACACAAACTTCACTCCTGGTTGTAAGTTTTTACCAAAAAAGAAGGTATTTTTGGGCAGTTCGTTCATAAAATTAGGGAAAAAATGCATTTATTTTCTTCTTTGTGTTTTTTTTCTTAGTTTCTGCTAAAAATGCTTAGTAGCTTCGTAAAACTTGTTTCTTTTTGGCAAAGTTTGACTCGTTTTCCGAAAATGTTTATATGTTTGGTTTCTTGGCTGTGTTTTCCGTTGTGTGAAAAGACTAGGACCAACCTCGGACTCTTGGCTTCAATTTTTGGCTCCAGGTAGCGTTCCATGTATTTTTAGTTCAATGGATATAACTATACCTCATCTCTCTTCATCATGTCATCAATAACTGACTGCGCTTGCGATAAAGACAAACCAACTAAACTGACATTTCCAACACAAAGAAGTAGGTCACCTGGCTTCGCGGCACCTGGAAATAATACAATCCCGTAAGCAGTTTCCACACCAGAAAGTATACTGTTCACGTGAATGAAGATGAAATATCCTATTGAATTATATTAATTAACACGTTTTCAATGATCTTACTTGTGCTTCCATCATCTGGTCCTCCAATGTGCCGAACAACGATTTTTCCTTCAACTTCCTCCAAAATAACCGTCGACAGATCTCGCTAAATTTCGAAAATAAAACGTGAAAACCCTTGCCAGTGCATCACAGCTATTCATATCAAATAGACCAACTTTTTGATCTACTGTGCATTCCACACCCACGTAATTACCTTATCAACTTGGACCGATTTTGGTTCACGGCCACCCAACATTTTCTCGGTAAACTATAACAAATGAAATGTTTTAAAAGTCCTATCACACAGGCCAATCTCCGTTTCTTCATTCTACTTTTGCATTTAAACATGTTCACGCTAACGAAGAGAAATATATCTACGGTTTCAGCGTGTTTAAAAGGATACAGTTTTGACAATTTGGGGATGAAGAACTTGGCCCCGTTTACACGGTACCGGATTCGCATGGTCACGGCATCGACTTTAGCCACTATGCGCCTAGTTTCGTTCTAACAACTTTTTCTAGGATTAGTTGTTTTTAAGTTCTGCAACATTACCATAAATTTACGAGATAAACTGGCCTCAAAACTCCTCAATTTAATGTCGTGACCATGCGAATACGGCACCGTGTAAACGGGGTCTTAGTTGCAATATACCTTATATTGAAAAAAGTTATCTTTACAGATTTACCGGCCGTTAAAATCACCGGACTGGTTTTTCCTGGACAGGAAGCATTGATCAAAAGCTAGTTAATCAGCTTACTTCAGAATAGACATCTTCTGGTCGGTCGGAAGGTAGCACGTTAACCTGTCTGCCTCCGTATTTATCTCGCCCCAGGGCGGCGTAATGCTGCAATCCATTGCACGAGCCGTCTTGATGAACTGGGAGATGTGAGATGAAGTTTTCAGGATCACCTGAACGAATCGCGTTCGAGATCTCCATGCAAATCGCCAGCGTTTGCCATTTCTCGTCCGCAGTTTGCCACCAGCATTTGCCCTGGCATTCATATAATAATACTAATCTCAAAGAAAGCTTTTCAATAAAAGTTGTCAAGGAACAGTTTTTACAGGAAATTTGGAAACAAAAACTTGCAATAGGAATTTTAGCAAAGAATGTCTAGGAATTTTAGCAACGAATGTCTAGGAATTTTAGCAAAGAATGTCTAGGAATTTTAGCAAAGAATATCTAGGAATTTTAGCAAAGAATGTCTTTGTCTAAGAAGACTTCGAAAAGAGTTTGTCGTATAAAATTTGTCATACCGTCAACGGATGATCGGCGGAGTCGTGTATATCGTCCAAATGTTCGTCGGCGTACTCAATTCTCTCTCGTAAAGACGCTTTTTTCAGCTGTCCATGTAGATTCACCAAATGAACTTTGAGCCAGTCAAGCCCTTTGGGACCAAGGGGCTTTCCTCTAGCGAATCGTAGCACCCCGCGAGTTGAGTCGTCACCTTCGCCAAACGAACTATTATTAGAGTCCGTCAACTACTCTGCCGAAAGTCGTAGGTTTTCCCCGGGTACTCCGGTTTCCTCCTACAGGGAAAGTTGACAGGGTGGGCTAGGATAAACAGATTAGAATAATAATGATTGTAGGAAGTCTAGAGTATTATACATCCTGTATACATTAGAAAAAACAATTGTAAATAGTCAGGGCAGCCCAGACAATTTTCGGGGCCCGGAGCAAAATTCTCTTTGGAGCCCCCAGTCGACCCCCCAATTATGGTATTATTTTTGCTCCTGTAGTATTTTGGGCCCCCCGCAAGCCCGGGGCCCGGGGCAAATTGCCCCATTTGCCCTCTCCCCCCCCCTCTGGGCGGCCCTTTAAATAGTTATAAAATTCACTTCAGGCTACTGGGTAACTACGTATATGTAAACGGTCTATGTATCTATCTATCTATCTACACTTTATCTTACCCACATGGCTAGCGTAAGGGGGAATCGGATAAGCCCTGCCTCGAAAATCTAAGTTACATGGCATCCAAAATATCTTATCACGAAAATGGTTGGCCACAGAAAGATGATACAACATAGCCATTCTCAGAGCATGCGCTTCGTGTAGCTGTTTCTTGACGTTCGACTTTTCCTTTAAGAAAGCCGTGTAAAGTTCCGGATTGTTTTGTAACCTGGAAAAAAAAATATAGAACAAAATGGTCAAGTCTCAAAACCATAACTCCCAGTGACAAAATATTGTGGTATACTAACTCCGGTGTAAACTCGGGCATTTTAGGTAACTCGGGTCCAGGGATCCCAAGCAGCTCGCTTCCTTTCTCATTAAATATATCGATCATAATATCCAAGATTTTGCCATCCACTCGCCACCCGCACAGCCCGAGATAATTAAGGGAGTCGTAGATTGCGTTCAGTTTGGATGCCTTACAAGCTTCTTCCAAAGCACACAGATTCTCAGCGGTCTTGTCCTGACCTCTGGCTAACTGAACTGCGAAAAGAATAGCAGAACAGCAAAGTTGAACGGTGAAATGAAACAAGGATTTCGAAAGGTTGTATCAAGGTCAGGGATTGTGCACATTCTCTTCTGTTACTCCAAGAAACTTTGAGGGTCTGCCAATCCATGAAGATGAGGTTTTTGCAGAAAAAGATGTATTACAACTCTTCTTTAAATGACTCAATTGTCATAAACGTATACAATCCCTGACCTTAATATAAAAACTACATGAAGTATTGTTTACCAGAAGAGAGCAGATGTCCACCATCAGTGATCGACGTCCACGGTCGAGGAGGTACTAACATTGGTAGTTTAGTAGCAGGCAGCGACACATCCCCCGAGCTACTCACGTGATTCTGATAAAGTTGTACTACGGTTGGGTGAGCTTTGATATAACCAGATGTTGTTGTGTGCTCGTATTCGTAGGTGTGAAAGAATGCCGGAGTGATCTTCTCTGATTTGTGGTTCAACATGTTTGCATCTATCTTACTCTCTTTGATTAGCAAGTCAATCAGAGTACAGCCAACCTGCCAAGCGAGGATTACGAATATGTACAATCCCTGACCTTCATATGAGTATCTCAAATCCATGAAGATGAAGTTTTTGCAAAAGAAGATATATAGCAACTCTGCTTCAAATGACTCAAACATTACAAATATGTACTACCCCTGACCTTCATATGAGTATCTTAAATCCATGAAGATGAAGTTTTTGCAAAAGAAGATATATAGCAACTCCGCCTTAAATGACTCAAATATTATAAATATGTACAATCCCTGACCTTCATATGAGTATCTCAAATCCATGAAGATGAAGTTTTTGCAAAAAAAGATATATAGCAATTCTGCTTCAAATGACTCAAATAATACAAATATGTACAATCCCTGACCTTCATATGAGTATCTCAAATCCATGAAGATGAAGTTTTTTCAAAAGAAGATATATAGCGACTCTGCTTCAAATGACTCAAATATTACAAATATGTACAATCCCTGACCTTCATATGAGTATCTCAAATCCATAAAGATGAAGTTCTTGCAAAAGAAGATATACAGCAACTCTGCTTCAAATGACTCAAACATTAGAAATATGTACAATCCCTGACCTTGGCTAGATATTATCAATCACATAAGATGAAATTTATGCAAAAGAAAACATATTACAAATTTGTCTTCAAACGATTCATATGTTGTAAATATGTACAATCCCTGACCTTGATATAGACTTTATAGTTTGAATAACAATATTTTCTACTTACTAGTACTCGGACAGAGGTTGGCCAGGGTTGGATGTCGCAATATATGGAACCCTCATACGGCATTGATCTATCCAACTGCAACCATAAATCTCTGGGATTTGTTATTTTACATGCCTCAGGATCATACGCTAGCTTGGCGAAGTCTTCGTACATACTTCGAATCTGCATTAAAATAACAAACACACTTATAGACTGCATACCTCTTCCAAAGTGTTTTAGTAGGCTGCTAGTTGCTTTTCATGTACTGGATACTTTTACGATATAGCACTATACTAAATCAACGTACTTTGTTCACAACGCCCGCTCTTTCCTTATACTTCACCGCATATCTGTTGTACACTTGCGTGCCCACGAGCCAGCACAAATAGTTCAGCGGTGTGCCGTATGACTGGCTACATACAGGTCCAGTTATTGTCTCCATAGCGAGTTCAGCGTATTCATCACATGGGACCATAACACGTATGAAAGGACCTGTTTGTCTGCGCTTATTTCCTGTCACACAGAAGGAAAACACTTGCTAAAGGCCGGTTTACACTGTCAAAGTTTCTGTGATCAAAGTAGGAATTTTTCACCGGGAAACTCTATGTTCTGAAGAATTTGTAAGAAATATCAATGTGAAGTAGTTACTTGTTGAGCACTGTATTAGTTACCTTAAATATTTTTAGCAAATCCTTCAAAAGTTAGGAGTTACCTGTCCGAAATTCCCACTTTGATCACAGAAACTTTGACAGTGTAAACCGGGCCTAAGTGAACACACAAGCAAGTGAACTAGTCGAGAAACTTGTGAAGGAAAACTTGGTGGTCGTAAACACGAGCAAGTGAATTCTTCAAGAAACTTGTCAAGGAAAACTTGCTCCTCGTACACACGAGCAAAATGAAGTTTTCAAGAAAATTGTTAAGGAAAATTTGTTGGTCGTGCACAAGAGCAAGTGAATTCTTCAAGAAACTTGACAAGGAAAACTTGCTCCTCGTATACACGAGCAAAGTGAAGTCTTCAACAAACTTGTTAAGGAAACTTGTCTAGGAGAACTTGCTCGTTGTGAAGAAACTTGTCGTTCTACCTTTATTATCTGCCTTCACGAGTTCAAGTTCACTTTCTATAGCGCGAGTCAAGCGCTTTTTCCAAACGGAGTGTATCTCCGAAAAACTTTGGTGATCACTCTTATCGTTCTTCAACTCATCCGTTTTTCTTTCCACCGACTTTATTACACCAAAGCCGACTCTTTCTTTTTCTAACTGTTCTTCAAAATACTTCACTGTATCACGCCAATCTGAAAAATTAAAGCGACTATATTTAATGGTAATATGAAGTAGAGTGTATCAAGTCGGACGACTTACCCTTATCTGTAGAGCTAGACTCGTTCAGCAGCTTAGATCTCACAGTTGTTTTATTATCTTCATACAATGATTGAACGAGAGGTGTCACGTAAGTAGGTCGCGCATCATTACATATTTCAGCTTCATAATCTGGGTATACCATGCGAATTGCTCCAAGAACACGCGCGGATTGCTGTTTCGTCAGAACACACTCTTGAAAGATGTGTTTTATGTTGTAACCCTACACAAATTATTGTGAAGTTGTGTATATTTTGTTCTAATTATTTGTTGCTTTTTTTTGGAAATAGTGAACTATCTGTATAAAATCCAATGTAACAACTGTACACCTGTCTGTCTATTTACCTGTTTGTCTGTCTGTCTACCAGCCTTTCGTATTCACTGCCAATTCTTTGAATTAGTGAACTACCTACATACAAGCCCACACGTAGCAGTGCTCAGTCGTCGATCAGTTTGTCTGCTAGTTTGTCTGTCTGTCTGTCTGTCTTTTATGCTCACTATTAGTCACTGACATACATACATCTGGACTGCTTGCTTGGCATCAAAAAGCGTGGTCCAAGATGGCCGAAATTATGAGAGTGTTTGCTTATGAAGTCGGCTGGTGACCAGCATTGCTGACTTTATTTGAAGAGTGAGCGATGTCACAATACTCTCATATTCGTCAGCCTTCGTGACTTTTAATTGACCATGCAAGCCTCAAGTCAAAAAGCATAGGAACAAGCAGTCCAGATCTATATATATCAGTGCTATTAGTAAGTTTTTTTTTGAATAGTATCTTACATGTGTGCAACCTAATGTAACAGTAGTTGATTGTCTGTCTGTCAGCCGGTCTATCAGTCTGTCTGTGTTTGCTAGTCAACATACTCGAGAATTTGTTCATCAGCCAAAAGTCTGTATGTTAAACCCTCTGTTCGTACTACAACCACAGATGATACTATAATTCTCCTAGTATTAAGAATCACCAAAACTTCACCAATACTAGCTAGTACTTTATACTCAAACGCTCTCGCAAAACCTCATGTACCTGACTTTGTATCTTTGCGCAAACATCTTTCACCAAATCGGAGTTCTTCATCTGTCCATGGAGTTCAAGCATTGCGGCATATGTCTGAAAATTCGCTTTCACGTCATCACCTGCCATGTTGTGATAAAAAACCTGAAAATCTAGTGATCTCTTCTTTGCCGCAAGCCCATGAAGAATGGCATTGAATGTAGAAACAGCAAATTTGTGACCCTTCCTTCTGCATCTGTTGAACACATTCAAAGCTCCATCAACCTACAAAAGGTGAAAGATTGCCCTTAATTACTCAAGCACTGACAACAGTGAAATCACACATGTATGAGCAAAATTATCTTCCAGTTACTTTTGGGTAAAATTTATCTGAAATAAGAATTAGACGACCGTGCTTCTTACTGAATGTTCTGCATTCACTGATAAGTTTGTTTCGTGATTGTTTTAAAATCAAACTCTAATCTTTGGAATACCAAGCAAACAAATAGAGCAAAACAGACAAGTATGTTTGCTATTTTGAGGCATTTACTTAGTTGACTGTACTACTTTTTTCTAGTCTTACATTTCCAGAAAAAAGACAAACATCAATTTCAGCCAGGCGTGCAGCTTCATCAACAAAACTTTCATTTTTTCTTTGACTTTTCTTCTGTCTGCCATCATTTTCTACTTTTAAAAATTGTTCCAATTCTCTTGAGTCACTCTCGGAAAACAATGCCAAATCATCATTTTGATTCAGTGATTCCAACACAGACCAGCTCTCTTTGAAAACGGCAGCCTCATTTCGAGTTTTGGAGCAGCAAACATGCAGATGAGCATTGCTCCTTTTGCAATATGAGTTTCCTGATATTTTAGCACGACGTAACAAGGATTGCGTATCTTGATTGGATGAATGAAACACTCTTGAACTCACTATTTGAAAGTAGACAAGAATTAGCAACATGTAATATTGTTCATATACTGAATATTTGTTGCAAAACATCTGAATGCTTTCGTTATTCAAGTGATCGTTTTTTCCTTACAAGCAAAATTATCTGGCACTAGACAGAAAAAAACACATAAATAGGATGGTTGGAGGAATTGTCAGTCGATGGGTTAATCATTTGCATTTTCAGACAGACAGAGTGGTCGACACACCAACAAACAGACAAACAAACAAACAAAAATCATGCAGACAATTTTAAAATTTAAACACAATTTCAAAGCAAAATCATAGATATCGGAATTACAATAACAGAATAGCTCATATCATATGTATATAGTACGGGATAAAATTATGGCAACACAGCACGAAGTACGTCAAAGTACACTAGTTACACAACGTGTGGTTTGTCATTTTTGACAGAAAAAAAAACAAGTCAACTAAAGTTTTACCATATTTTCCAACATTAAAATATTTGAATGTTTCTTTAAACTGTCCCACATTATACGAATTTCGTCCAGAATTATAAAAACATAGTTTTGCAGCATTTAAACCACTTCGCACGAGACATTGAGCCATTGAAGTTAGGCAATAATATTCCTATTATCTGCTTCCCCCTGCTTTTAAGCTTATCGCATGTAACATTACTAAAAATACATAGTTTCCAGGGGGAAAGTAAAATTTTTATGGAAAACTTATTGAGCCAGTGATCAAGCCTCACAGTGGTTAACAATGTGTATAACTCATCATGGTTTAGCGCAAATTTTAGAATTTCACTTTCAAGATAAATTTGCTCCTAAAAAATTGAATTTTTTATCAAATAAGCAGAGGGATATTACAAAAGTATGGCTTACAAGCTTAGCGATGTGCTTAGGGGACATGAGATGGACGTTAGAGGCGTTTGCAAAGCGATCTATCCAGGCGATGGGTTGATTTCAGTGTCTAGGGATCGTAGTGTTAGATTATGGAAGAAGGATGAAGATACAAAGCAGTATATTGAAGGCCAGTGTTTCTCTGGCCATCAGGGATTTGTAGCAACTGTTGCTGCTATTCCTGAAAGCGACGAATATCCTCATGGTATTGTGTATTGCAACATGTTGATCTTGTGCAAAAACTTCATCTTAATTGATATAAAGTACATACTACGCATATATCAAAGTCAGGGATTCTGCACATATATAATATTTGAGTCATTTGAGGAAAAATTGTAATATAACTCTTTGGCAAAAACTCTATAATAGTTGATTTAGAGTGCCTACTACCCATAGATCTAGGTCAGGGATTGTACATGATCATAATATCATTGATTTATTGGTAGTTGAACTAAGCGGTAACTATGTATAGTGTAGTATCACAAAACAATGATCTGTTCCTTCAAGGATTAATTGTGACTGGTGGACACGATAACCTTATCCTTGTTTGGAGTGTTGATTCTTTAGGTATGGCAGTTACTAGGGAGTCTTTTGTCACGACTTGCGCTTCAAGTTTTAATATCTAGGATTTAACATCATATTTTAGAACCAATACAAACTCTGTCAGGTCACACTGGTGCTGTTTGTACTCTAGCCATTGGAAATTTCTTAACCATTCTTTCTGGATCTTGGGACAAGTATATTTATAAATTTTGCATTTGTAGTAAATTGTATCTTTGGTAATTTATTGTCTATAGGTTGTTTTCAATCACATGATTTTGAGATTTTAGATGACGGGCAAGTATGTCAAACATGGCCGTTAAAAATGTTTCAGTTGACTTCAACGACAGTTTAAGACATAAAGGTCTGATCCCTTCTTATTTCATTGCAGTACACACCGCTCAAATGGGAAATATCGTCAACAAAATTGTTGATTTGCCCATCATTTGGTTAAAAAATCACGTGATTGCAAACAAGCTATATGTTTGGTTGTTTGTTTGTTTGTTTGTATGTTTGTCTGTTTCTTTTTCTCTTAATGGTCTTTCTCTTTCTTCCTTTATTTGTTTTTATTTTTCTACTGTTTCTCTGTTTGATTGTTTCTGTGTTTGTAAGGCTGTTTTTGGACTGATTTATTAGGACTGCTAAACTCTGGCTGAAGGGTCAATGTGTGATGACACTGAAAGGTCATGAACAAGCAGTATGGTCAGTGGCTATTAGACCTGGAATGATGCTCACAGGTGAAGAACTAAGTGGATCCGTATTGGACCCTTATCCCTTATTATGGGCCCTTATCCTTTATTATGCACCCTTATCCTTCTTGCACCTTTTTGAGTTTTATCCTGTGGGTAAAATTGTCTGGTGTAGACAGAGTGAGATTTGTACCGTTGGAAGGGTGCATTGCCATGCAGGCAACATGTTAAAAATATGACTTAGCAGGAAATTTTCTCCTTGGTATTGATAGTTGATATATTTTAAAACATTTTCAAAATCTTGAAAATTTTACGTCATTATTATTGGAGTCATTTTTTCAGCATTTTTTGAAAGTTAAAGTTGTGTCCAAAACCATCCCGAATTTGCCCCAGACATTGCTATGATTGATGTACTGTCCCAATAAGGCCCGGTTTACACTGTCAAAGTTTCTGTGATCAAAGTGGGAATTTTGGACAGGTAGCTAACTCCTAAGTTTTGAAGGATTTGCTAAAAATATTGAAGGTAACTAATAAAGTGCTCAACAAGGAACTACTTCGCTTTGATATTTCTTACATATTCTTCAGAACATAGAATGTCCCGGTGAAAAATTCCTACTTTGATTACAGAAACTTAGACAGTGTAAACCGGCCTTAAAGTTGTTTTCAGAGCAAAATTTTTCAATATTTTCATTGCGTCTCAAATCACCTCCGAGTTCTTCCAAACCTTACCAATCAATGGATTTGCCCAAGAAAGTGATTACAAAACTGTGTTTTGAAAGTTAATTGGCAGTTAGTACTGTAGAAGTTGCCGATTAGTTTGAGCATGAATAACACCTAGAGTGATTACTGATGGTCTTTGTTTTTTAGCCTCTGCAGATAAAACAATAAAAATGTGGGAAGCAGGAAGATGTGTAAAAACGTTCACTGGTCACACTGATTGTGTCCGAAGTCTTGCGATAATCACACCCACTGAGTTCATTTCGTCATCCAATGACAAGTAAGAGATATTTGTTGAAACAACGCTTGTTAGGCCCCGTTTACACTATACCGGATTCACTCGTTACGAGATCTTCATTTGCTCTTTAGGAGCAATAATCACCAACAAATGTTATCTAGGCTGAAAGATCTTGTATATTTCTTTGTGTCATAACTATTAAAAATCTTTACAGAGCAAAACTAGCTGCAAAATTTGACCCGCTCCGATAGCAATCCGGTATAGTGTAAACGGGGCTTTACAGAACAACTAGTTTGTCGTGGTGACAGGCTTGAATATCACATGAAATAAAATATCAACCATGGTGATTGGTTCTCAAAAGAACTGTTCCCGTGCAGTATTTAGTAAAAAGACCAGGCTAAAAACAAACTAATTACTTTAGTGAAAAGCACCTATGCATTTAGGTTGGCGAGCGGTCTGCCGAAATGCGTAATGCTTTTTACCTAGTGTGAGGTTGTGCTAGGTTTAGTACATTTACATCTAGTATTATTACAAAATAGATTGAATAGTTCTTTTCGAACTACAGATATTCGTCACCATGGTTAAAACATTGTTTTATGTGATAGTTTCTGTTATGTTTTGTGCAGTGTAGTGTCTTTTTCAAGAGTGTAGGACAGACGTTCGGTGGCCCATTAAACTCTACAGTGCTTTTCGATGTAAGCAATATGTTATGCTATAATCGTATACATAACTTTTATAGTACTATTCGAAGATGGAGTACCAGTGGTGAATGTATTCAAACTTATGAAGGACACACAAATTTTGTATATAGGTAACGAAGATGCATTTTGTAGACATGCATTTCGGAGCACTATAACTTAGTTTGGAGTCACTGAACTGGGGTGAGGGCCAATTAAAAAGTGCAGGACAGTACGTTTTTATTTTAGTGTAGCCACTTTTCCAAACGACAGAGACAGTTTTATTTCAACATCCGAGGACAGAACCGTCCGAATATGGAAAGGTACCGACTTGTGGTAGAAATATCAGTGTGTACAATTGATATTGTTTTTCTCACCAATATTATATTCAATGTATTGTTTCTCACAACACAAAATTTGTTTAAAAAATGTATTTTAGATGATAAATGTGCTCAGACAATTATTCTTCCTGTGCAGTCAGTTTGGTGTTCAACTTGTCTCAATAATGGCGATATTGCTGTTGGTTCGAGGTTAGTTTGAGGGCTTTTGTTTGTTTTATGAGCATTGAGTCGCAATTTATGATTTTACATAAAGGAAACGTCTCTTCTACAGTTCTACTCTGATGCGGAAGATAATTTTCTTGATTGAAAACCTGGCATTTTTGCGGGCTGATACTGTGTCTTACTAAAACGTGTTCGAGAAACTCAAGTTAATTTAAGATGGTTATTTATTATCTAGTGATGGAACAGTTCGGGTATTCACGACAGATCCTGAGCGAACCGCTTCTGAAGAGGCGCTAAAGGTATACTAGCAGCCCAATAAAAGTTTTGCGAATAAGTTTAGACTAACAACTATACTAGAACAAGCATTTGCTTCACATTCCACAACAACGAAGCGTTTATTGTTTATCCTGCTTGGTAGCAATTTCAGGAAGCAGTGTCAAGTTATGCGATTCCTGCGCAAGTTTCGAGGTAAAAATACCTATTTATGAAAGCGTTTTAATGCATCATAATTGTCCACGAAGTACAATTTTACAACATGAATCCATCGCTACCTCTAAGTTTCTATATTTTCAAGTGATGGTATGCTTGGTGACATAAAGGTTGAAGATCTTCCTGGACCAGAAGCGTTGCTAAGACCAGGTAACTGTGTCATTTACAGTGCTGTTAATGGCTTCTATAGCTGGGATTGCTCGGTACTTCCCAATGTGCAAGTGTCCGCTCCACTACTACTTTTATTCAAAAGTTTTTTATTCTGTTCGTTATTGCTGTGTTTCAGGGAAATCAAGTGGTCAAAATCTCCTTGTGAAACGAGGTGGAAGTATCGAAGCACATCAGGTGTTGCTTTCTACGTAGTAAACTGTACTCTATACTTTATAGCCTCTTCATAGCTTTTCTATATGAAGTTAGTGTTTGTTTCTGGTCAGGTGTGAGTTCATATCGGGTCAAGTATAGTAAGTTTCTATGATAAAGTGAAAACGGTAAAGTGATTTATTTTTTCGTTTTATTTCATTGTAGTGGAATGATGCTGAGAAGAAATGGGACAAGGTAAGACCAAAGTGTTGTATATTTGTTTTGACTTTTTGCTGTCTTTTTGTTCGTGTTTATGTAAAATTCTGCACGGTGAAGACATAGTCGTTGAAGAAGATATGTTTTGCATGGAGACTTTTTCAATGTTTTTTCTTATATCTTTTTGTTCACGTTCATCTTATTTCAGATTGGCGAAGTAGTTGGGTCGGGTGCAGAATCAAACGGAACTTCTGCAAAGGCAGGAAAAACAATGTTTGAAGGAAAGGTAGATCGTTCAATATGTCGGAAAATGCCAATTTTGGACCGATAGTGACTATTGGACGATACAAGACAATGATCAGCTTGCAATTATCATGAGAAAATTACGTTAATTCTTTTCGCTACACTTACATTGTAGTCTTGTACGCGGTAAAAAGCACATAAACATGAAGAAAAGTTTCAATTTCTTGCTCTTATGAGAGTACAAACTTCTGAGTTTGATCATCAGTCTCTGCCACGTTACACGTAGCGAAACTGTCGTGTACCATATTTTGAATAATAAATCTTCGTTGCTGTTTATCTTAGGAATATGATTTTGTTTTTGACGTTGATATACAAGAAGGAAAACCGACTTTAAAGTTACCTTATAACTTAACTGGTGAGATAGTGAATTGTTTACAAATATAGTTTTATAGAACATTTTAGTCAAGGTGGTTTTGAATTGATTACGTTGACATAGCTAGTTCATCCTTTTCAGACGACCCATGGTTCGCAGCTCAGCAGTTTTTGGAAAAAAACAATCTTAGTCAGTTATTTTTGGATCAAGTCGCTCAATTCATTCTCAACAATACTAAATCAGTCACACTCGGCGCTCAAGCCAACCAGTCTACCTATACTGATCCGTTCACAGGCAAGTATGAATCGTATGAATGCGTGTTACACACCCGAACAAATGGACTGGTAAAGAAACGAGCACATGACGTCGTTAGGAAATTTGTTGGGGAGCGTTTGTTCGTCGTAAGCCCTGGGCAAACTAGGAAACATTGTTGCGGAAACATTGTTTCCCGCCAATGTTTCGTCATGTTTCCCAAGGTG
>JAODVM010133746.1:0-15347 GCA_025400095.1 Phenganax marumi | reverse complement strand
TTCCTTATTTTACAACATTTCGCATCCAAACTTGGCAGTTTTACTAAATTTGGGATGCTCTTTCAGGCTGTGGTAAAGTATTCTCCTAGTTCAGAAATTTTTGAAATTTTGCCTATAAGGTTAAAGGTCCATTATACAGTGTGACCAACTCTTTTATTTTAGTTATCCATTTTTGGTCAGTTTATACTACATGTAGAAGGCAGATGCCTAAAGCCTTTATATTAGTGTTATATTCTCTTTTGCAGGCAGAGGAGCTAGCCATCCATGTCGGAGCAGAAGATGTACAATTTGGAAGAAATGTTGATGACAGAAAATATATACAGGTACACCTCAGCCCCTATAATGTCAGTTTTATGTAGTAAAGAAAATCTGAGTTACTTTTAGAAAGACTTTAGTTATGACCCAGATCACAAGACTAATATAAAAAGCAAACTTCCCAGTCCATTCCCATTCTGCAGACAATTTCCTTGATTAGAACTAGTCTTAACGTAAAACAGTCCATATGATCATGATAAACTGAGCAGTAGGGGATCGCAAAAACGAGCGGTTGAATTAGGTAGGCGCCAAGCTAGGTGAAAAATCAACTATCCTGCTACCATTGGTATTAAGTCGATCAAGTTTTCTAGTTTATATGTGGAGCGAATGATTTAATTGACGTTTCCAATAAACTGACGAAAGAAAATGACTGCACTCTGCTATCTGCAAGCCTGGAGTATTTGCCCCGGACTCTCGTTGAAGTAAATGATGATGAAATAGAGAAGGTACACAGACTACTAGAGCGGGTTAATGATCACGAAGATGTTATGAAGACTTATGACAACGTGCTGAATTACCCTAGTGATACGTATAAATATTCTTAGTTTTGGTTTTTACAAGGCTATCTACCATAACAGTAAATAATATAGAGCTGCATAGCAATGAACCAGAATCGCTTGCGAATCGAAATGTCTTGAAGTGATATTTGGAGAGTTTTAGTTATAGGATATAATGCAGAATTTGGTATAAGTTAGAAGTTGGTTCAAATTTCAGGAAAATTTTCTATTTTACGGTAGTCTGGCTCTGGCATTGGCCTGTTGTCCAGTTACATTCCTAGTGCTTTGAATTTTGCCGAACTTCCATGGGTCTGCCTTTTATATGAACTGAGAAAGTTCATCTAAAAAAAAAAACTACGCTCGCTTCTGTAGCTTGCAAAGACTCAGTGTAAAACATTCGTTTCCTGAAGAAAATCAAGTTTGTTTTGTTGTCAAAACACTCTTGCTGTTTGATGCGATGCTAAATGTTTATAGAATACGAATAAAATTTCGAACCGGACGAAAATAGGGGGAAAATGTAAAACGGAAAGAAGAAGCGAAACAGCGGATCGAAAAGCAAAGCGCAATTTGTAAATTCGAAAAAGCCATTTTGTGTGCGGAACGTGATCCAAAGTTCTTATGCCCCAAAATAGACACTATAGCCTAGCAAGAGCTCCTTCAGATCAAATTGCGAGGCGCGGCGTGTTTACTGTAATGTAAGGAATCTCTTAACACAGGAGATAGAACATTTCTTGTTTTGCGAATGCTGCAGCGGCGCACGCTCTGCAGTAAAGCCTAGTTTCCATATAGTCGTGAACGTCGTAACGATAGAGTCACGAACTTTCTAAACATCCGATATAAAGTATTTTAAAACAAATTATTAGCAAAGCAATTATTAGTGGACAACATGCATGTTTTCTATGAGACATATTGCCAAGAAGGTAGAATAGTTTGGCCGTTGAGAGTTATCGTGACTCTATCTTTACGACGTTTACCACTATATGGAAACCAGGCTTAAACCCGCATGTCAGGTTCGAGTGTTTCACAATAATGCTTTTAAAGGGTTAAATTTTCCGTTTCTTGGAAAAAAACTCGAAGAACTAGAAATTGAAGAGTAAGCCAAAAGCTAAAATTAATAGAGAAAGCAAAAAACTAAAAATAGAGCGAAGCGGTGTACCTTGAGCCTAGAAGTATTAAAGTACCATTCTCAAGAGAAAGTTCAAAGTTAAAGATCAGTATTCCTTGTCACAAACAGTCACAAACTTTTGACCAATGGCCTATGATCATGACTATGATACTGTATTACCCAGCGTTGATGGGGGTTCGTCCGTTGATCCCTACCGCTCACCCGCAACGTGCCCGCAACTTGTGGTTGTCAAGTCCGAAATTTCCAGCCTTCATAAAAATGCGGCGCCTGCGAAGGAGCCGAAAGGTGAAGGAATGGAAATCAAAACAAAGTAACGATTTGGATTTCCTTCGAAAGAAGAGTAAAGATTTTCCTAGTGAGTGCCTTCAGGTGAATCATTCTACGTAGATATATCTATAAAACGAGGAGTTCACAGCACAAGCTATATAGTGCATGTATTTGCATAAAAATTAACTCCTTTGTGTCTACTGAAAAGAATTACAGATGGCGGAGAAAGTGATAATGAATAAACTAGCACCGTCCAGAGATGTGTATAAGAATGGCACTAAAGATTATAATCTTGCGTGTGAAGTTTGTCAAAAGAGATTTTCACAACCTTGTGTTTTGAAAATTCACAAAAGAACTCACGCAGGGGCCATGCCATTTATGTGTAATGTTTGCAGCAGACGTTTTTCTACTTCGGGCGGAATGGAAAGGCACAAAAAAACACATTTTGAGACTGAACAAAGACACTATGATTGCGATATTTGCAGTGAGCAATTCTTAAGAACTGATGATTTGGAAATGCATAAGAGAACTCATACAGAGAGCAACCCCTTGTATGAATGCAACATTTGTTTTGGAAGATATTCATCACTTGGCTGTCTGGCAATTCATAAGAAAACACATACCATGGAAAGGCCATACAAATGTGACGAATGCAGCAAAAAATTTTTAATACCTGGTTACCTAGCAAAACACAAGAAGACCCACAGTGGTTTCAAGCCTTATGAGTGCGATCTTTGCCAAAGAAGGTTTTTGAGATCGGAAAATTTTGTAGCTCACAGGAGAACCCACACTGGAGAGAAACCTTATGAATGTGACATATGCAAGAGAAAATATTCGACCTCCAGCAATTTGGTAGCACACAGGAGGTCGCACACAGATGAAAAACGCTATGAATGTGACATTTGCAAAATGAAGTTTTTGAGGTCAACTTATCTAACAAGGCATAAAAGAACACATACTGGTGAGAAACCTTATGAATGTGATGTCTGCGGCAAACGATTTGGAAGATCTTGCCATGTGACACAGCATAAAAAAACTCACACTAGGAAGAATTATTGTGGACCGGTTAGCACAGACGTATATGCAACTTTGACGAACTTAGGCAGTCGTGCAAGTCATAATTATGAAGATGTTGAGCCAAATATTGATAAAGTTTCCTTCATGCAAGTTAATTTAGATCAACAAGAGGAACGTTTTGACGAGGAACAAATATTATGCATAACATGTGGCAAAGAAGTGAACGAAGCACAGGGCAAGCCAACAGAAGATACCATGGACATAAATGACGTTGTTCAATGCAAGATTTGTAGAGAATTTTTGGATGAAAGGGAAGAACCAATTGAAGAATCAATGGCACCAATTGATAATATCGGATATGTTTGCTCTCTTTGCAACCAGTGCTTAAATTCAGCCAAAGAACTTGAAAATCATTTCAGTATTAATCACAAAGCTGACTCAAGACACTAAGTGTTGAAACTAGTCTGACGTATTTGTCCTAAATAATGTGTTACTCTGAGTTGGTTTGTTAGTTCACAGGACTGACAATGCTGAAAGAAAGCCACTGTGGCTAAGCCAGCGAATTTTGTGTAATTTAAGCATGAGGTGCATATTTTTCAAATTGTTTGAAATCATATTGGATGGCCAAGGCCAGTGTGACCTGATTTTTTTCAGGGGGTTTTACCAAATTTGTATTGAAATTTTACTAAATTAAGAAAAATTGTACTAACTGTCTGTTTATCAAGAATGACGTCATGATAAGGCAAAAAAGCTATTGTTACGTCACAGCAGTCACAGTGGCAGAAAAACTAAGGCTGCATTTCACCAGAAGTTAGCCTGAAAAACTTGTTGCTTTTGCGAAATATGCTTTAAATTGGAGGGTTTTTCAAGTTTAAACTGTGATTGGACATGGCGTTTTGAGGCTGAGCAATTCTGCCCATACGTTTCAGCACGTTAGTAATCAAGAAAAACTAGTTTTTAGGTGTATTACCACATTGATTACTAAATCTTCAGAATTTTACTAAAATTTTACCAAAAACTATTCATTGCTAAATGTTCCCCAAAATTCACAAAATTTCACCAAAGTAGATCAATTTACCACATCTGGTCACAATGGCCGAGGCCAACTAAAAAGTAATCGTATCTACCGCTGCTCTCCCCACGAATTTTGGCGGAAAATTTCCGCGCATGAATAGTACTAGCAAAAAATCACCGTGACCTAATCAATCATGTGATATTTATGCAATTTATAACTATGACATTGCTATTGTTTTAGAAATTTGCAAATTTCTTCCAGACACGCAAATTATGCAAATGCACGATACGCTGACCTGGTGAATTTCGCTGTTCAAATGCGCCACTTTAGGTGATTACAGAAAATTCGTCAACACAGTTCTCACTTTTATTCTGTATTAAGATTTTCCTTGATGAAATATGGAGGTACTTATACAGTAAAGTTTTAAAATCATAGCGTGTTTCTTGTAGACTAGCAGCTATGTATTTATACCCTTCGTTTGTAGATGAACCACGTCGTCACTTACGTATCATCTAATTTATTTCCTGGATCACTTGTGCCAAAAAGAATATTTGTTGGCGGCATTCCTTTTGGCGTAAGTTAGTTAATTTTTTTCTATTAAGTTTCCTTATAATTTATGCTTCGATTTACCCTTTGGTTTGATCTTAGTCTCGAGGTTGTGTAATATTGTAAAAACTCTATAATTCCGTTGGCTTGCATCCTCCTAAGTTTTTTTTTCTCCATGCTTTGTAAATTACTTAGTGTAAAGAGATGCCGAAATTAGCGCGATTTAACTATATCTATGTATAGAAATGATATAAAACACCAAAAATTTTTGATTGTGCGCTTTTCCCAAAGTTATTTAGCATATTCCCAGGCCTCCCATTCGCATTTTAGACATCACAGAAGGCCCGCAAAAGGCTGGTCCAGTGGGCTGGTCAGAGTGGGTCAGACCCATGATCAGACCACTAGTTTCCAGTCCTATTTTAAGCGACATGGACATCAGTCACATCACCGGCTCAAATTGCACGCTAAAAGAGACGCCGTAAAGTCAGTAGCAGGCTAATGCTAGTAATTGAAGGCACCAATAACTAGCTAGTCTGACTCAAGACCTCGATTCAAAAAGCCGTGAAGTGAGAATGTTCCAGCGGTTCCTGATCTAGTGATCTTTGCACTATAGAGTTGCTGTAGGCTCTTCTACAAATATCTATTTCTAAAATTTATGCTTCCTAAAACATTTCTACGCTGATTTCTGGTTATGCGAGGAATCAAAGAAAACATAAAGATCTCTTGTTGGAATTGAATACATGCAGAAAGAATAGTTAAACAATGAGCCTGGGAACAAGCGAAGCCAAAACTTGTCATGCGACTCTTTGTCCTACACACAAACTTTATACCTCTTCTTCAATAATTGATCATAAAGGCCTATCAGTACTGAGAGGAGTGTGCAAATTAGCGATGAATTTTTTCGCACGCCAATTACTGTTCGTTGTAGCTATGTTTTTTCCTCACTTGCACAAAGTGACAATAATCTCTTCCTTTTCTTTCCTAGGAACTAAGATTTTAGCTGCAATGACATTATCGTTTATGGCTACATAATTCTAAGATCATCTCGGTAGCAAGTTAAAATTAAAGCGTTCTTTTTTATTTGCTTCAGGTTACATCAAATGAACTCAAGCATTTTTTTTCTGCTTTTGGTTCTGTAACACATTGCAATATAATCCGAGATGACGAAGGATTGTCAAAAGGGTAGGAAAAAGAACATGCACCATCTATTCTGCTATTAATTACAGTGGTTGCAACTGACTTTATGTTTGGTGTTTTTTTTAGGTACTGCTTCGTATCGTTTGAAAGGAGATGCGATGCTCTGAATGTTCTGAGAATGGTGAATGCAAAATCTGATTTATATGATATGTATACTTTTCACTGCTTTTTACTCGACGATTATCGTCCCCGCATAGTATCAATGATGGCGTCTTTCGTGAATAGGCCTACGAGGCGGGGGGGGGGGGCTCGGGGGCGGCAGCCCCCCAATTTAGTCAGAAATATTAATTAGTCGGGCAATTTTTACTTAAAGAGTCGGGCAGTCTTTTTGTTTATCTGAGATCAATTTGGTCTTTCCAAAGAACAAATATTATCAATGGAAAATCAAATCGCAAAACTTATATGCACGCACAACTAGTGTATATGTTTCCACAAAGGTGATAGAAACAATTAAAATAAACATGCTTTTCCGTTTGCGCCACTAGCTATGAACTTATCCAAAGCTGATTGGCGCGAGCGCTAACTACTTAGTAGCGAGTTTAATAAGCAAGCGACGTTTTTGACAACACGAACGGCATGAGGAACGTCAAAAGACTGGGTCAAGCATGGCGATTGGTGGAAAACGTCAACTTTTCTTTCGGTCTACGCCCGTGTTGTCAAAAACGCCGCTTGCTTAAACTCGCTAGTAAGTAGTAACTAGCGCATGCACAGACGTTGCAGGCGACAGCAACGAATCGAATATTGATCTGAACAAAATCGTTGACGTTCTTGGCCAACAAAGTTACCGTGCCTTACATGTCTTTTGAAACTATACTTAAAGCTACATATTTGTGACATTAAAGTAGTCATTAGACTTGGTCTTGTTGCAGTGAAATTCCTGCTATTTTGTCTTAATTCCTCACCTGCACCGCACACAAATCTCACCCCCCAAGAAACGCATATAGCATTTTAGAGACTCTAGTTTTCAAATTTTCCCGGGGGAGCATGCCCACGGACCCCCCTAGGAATTCTCGCGCCTACGGCGCTTGTCGGGTGGACTACCATCCGCCCTCCTGAAATTTTCAAGCCTGTACGCCTAAGTGCGTGATGTTGTGCACAGGATACAATACGCAGGAATAACTAGAAAAATCTGAATTTTTAGGGAACTGTGTTTTTCAAAGAAAAGAGATTGAAAATCAAACCTGCATTTCGGCGATCGGTAAGCCATGCAGTTAATACCACGCACGCTCAGGGAGTAGGACCAAAAGTGAAAGAGGCCTCTTTATTTGATGATAAACGCTTTTTTTGCCTCAAAACTCAGAGTTGCTACTCTGTCGAAGTTTTGGATTTTGTCTCATGCTTTTTGCCAGGTAAACTGGCATTATTCGTTAGTATTTTTCACCAAAACGTCCCTTGATATAGTGTGGGGCTTCTTAGTCGCCTATAAATGCATGCCAATTGGCTTACACTCGCACCATCTAAAGAGTAGGGTACAAAAGATCCATTGTGGAATTTCCTTCGAGGAAATCTCAATCAACATTTAGTTGATATCTGTATGACATGTACTGAATATTGATTTTAGCAAGAGAGAGAGAATTCCCTTAATGGAAGCTTGGAAGAAAGTAAGTCAGTGTACCATCACTCAATTACTTATGTCAGGAGCGAAAGGTCGTCCAGTTTTTCAAGAAATATTTACTCTGTATTCTAATTGATATTGTTCTTTTTCAGTATATGTGCCAAGCAACAGGTTGTCTTGCAATAATGCGACATACGGTGAATGTCCTGGAACGATGACGTATGACTCCTCCATGCAGTTCGCTTGTCCTATGTCTTCTACACTTCACATTGGTTTTCCTCAATGCACTCAGGTGAGTGGGACTAGCCTTCAATCAATGGAGCGAGGGTCGGACGGTGTCTTTAAGTGATGTATTCCTGATTCCTGGGCTTAGTTTACAAAATGCCCAACTTTTAGCAAATAAGTTGATATATGAGCCTTCATGGTATCGTCCCTCAAGCGATAATACCGGAACAAAACCGCTATCACCTTGCCCCTTATATGATAATCTATACTTATATATGTTTTCGTTTCTCGCTGTTGAAGTGCGGTAACTACCCGGCTCACAGCAGCGAAGCAGGTGGATTCTTGATGTCACAAAATGTGAATGAATGCAGTCGACCCGCAATTCCCGCATTTCGCCGATTGCTTGACACCGATACCACAAGAGTAAAGTTTTCGTAAAAACTATAGTTGAAATTTAATATTAGGTATTGTTTGGATAGTTCATATTAATATTGGTTGGATAGAGTGTGTTGCTTGTGCAAAAGTGTGGTTTTGTTGTGGGTGCTGGTTGCCCTTTGTACTTCATAACTCATTTGAACTTTGTGCTGTGTCTATAATATAATGATTACAATTACATTCACCTAGTGTTTGTATTTAATAGAAATACAACAATAACAATGAAAAGCAAGAAATCCAGTTATGTAAAAGATTTTTACTACGCTAAATGAGAATGATTAAATTGCTCTTTTTGCCCCTATTGTCTCATCAGAACTCTGCAATTTGAACGTGGAATTATTGATCCCTGTGTATAGACCGTTTTTATTATCTCGTCAGTTTATGCCGGCTATTGTCAGGCGATTTCACTGCTCTGATTAAGTCAGAGAACAGATTGTCACCAAACGATTTAGTATCGAATATTTAAACGTGATACATCACCACTTTTAATTCTCTAACCACTCTATATGCTTTAGATTTAGCTAGGAAAAATCATTGAACTAAAACACTGGGAGCAGTGGGAAAAGCAATGGGAAAAAATAGCTGTGCGGGAGCAGCCGGAGAAGCAGTCTCCTTTGTAGACTAAGAGTATCTGTCAGTTAGATAGCATTTTATTGTTTTTATACTAGTTTTGGCCATGCTAGCGGGGTCTTCGCAAGGCGAGAATTGACTGTTTGCTTTGTTCCAATCCCAGTCCAATGACTCCAATCGAATGTGTAACCCAGAAAGTTTCAAAGTGTTCTTTTTTTGAATTTTTGCAATTTCCATCCTGTATGGTGTAGACCTGCTTGTAAAGTTCTTGCTCATGCACTCGCGCCAAATAATGTCAGTGACAGTGAGAACGTGCGAGCGAGCCATTTGAGATTTGAGCTACTGACGTATTTAACACAATACAATATGCAAAAAATTTGGGCGTGCCTTGGATTTGCGGGTCAGTGTGGCATTAATTTACTATTTGGCCTGGGTTCGACCAGCTTTATAGAGCTTCAACATTCAGCGTAGTTAATTATTTTATCTGCATGAAAATGCTCGGGTTTCTGTTGTTTACTTCTTGCTGTATAGCGATTTGTTTCACGCACAATATAAATATCGAAGTTGGTCCGATACTAAAGAAATATGAAGCGGCGTCGTACTTTGGTTTTAGTGCGACAGGAGTTGTTGGACAGAACGAAGACCCGTGGTCAGTATAGTAGAAGGGTGTTTCAATTGTTAGGCATTGCCAGCTTGCTTCTTATATGTGCTTCAGATGTATGTTTTGATAACTTGACGCACTAGTCCATTGCATCTAGTACTAATTAGAAAACAGTGTGATTGCTGTTATATCAGAAAGTTGCTCGTTCGTTTGTATTCCCGGAACGTTTGTCATCTGTCTCGTCAACTGTCAACAGTATTTTTGAAGTGTTCACTTGCTGTCATTACAGGGTGGCCGTGGGCAGTCCAAAGGCGAATACTTCGAAAATTAAAGTAGATCGTAACACTTTTATTGAAACAGGAGCTCTATACAAATGCCCGATCACTTCATCTGCCACAGATTGCACTGACATAAGTAAAGGAGTGGATCTTAGTAAGTTTAGAGGCTGTTGAACTAGAGAAATTGACAGATAGTTTTATTAACCTGTTAAGTGTCCAATTTGCAGGAATTAAGAATTATGATCCAAGTAATGGATGGTATGGTATTTCTGTGGTTGGTGGAAGACTGCAAGATACTAAATTAATGGTTCGTAAGTGAGCAGAGGGTTTATTGTTATGGGTATATAATTAAAGATGTATAGTTTCAAAGTGATGCGATGTGTATTTTGCTCTTTAGGTTTACTTTGATTGACTTTGCAATATGCATATATTTTGCTTGTTAACTGGCAATCTGCTGGGGGGTAAAATTATCTAGGGTCAGACTAGGTAGAATGTACGAAGGTTGCATTGTAAGTTGCAGGTTAATAGCCATGTGATCATAATAGCCAAGATGTCAGTGGTATAATGCTATTCACTGTAGCCAGTTCGACACACTAAGAGTTTCATCGATTTCACCCTGAGTAACATTGTCTGGTGTTGGACATTTGATATTAAGTAGATGTGGAGGGTGCACTGGAGGTCATTGCAATTACCATGCTGAATGATATATTTGTATTTAGGTTTGTGCTCACAGACCAGTTATAGCGTATTGTGATATACAGAAAAACTGCCAAGTAGGCTTGCCTGGACTGTGTATCGCTTTACCCAAAGAAGCAGGCCAGAGCAATCCACCTGATATTACTTTTATCCATACAGAAAATTTCGGTATGATTGCATTTGTTGTGTATACATTATTTGCATTGGAAATTCAAGATAAACACATGTATATGTATAACAATGTTTGGAGTTGCACATGTACTGAAGTATGAGAATTAGGTGAAGAATGAAGACCCTTGGTTCATATTAACAGTAGCATGCGAGCTACCTCATCACTTTATATGAAGTCTATTCTATTTTAGCTACAGACTTATTAACTGTATGCAAGAGATGCTTACCATAATGACACATGTTCACAGAAGATATTCTTTGTGTAGTATAAAGTAATAACATGTTTGTCTGGATTCACTTCTGTGTAGCTAACACTTTCTCAATGTTTTCTATTGAAAGTCTTTTGTAGTAATTCTTGTGTAATAGGTAATGTTTAGTGACTCCAGCTTGTTTCTGTGTCTGCAGATGATAAATGGGGAAATAATTACCAGCAGACTATGTCGTACAAGCGTTTTCGTTTTGGTGAAACTGGAATAGGTGCAGTGATTGGGGAGGTGATGGCACTACTTTATTCTCATAATGCTTTGTTAGTTTTGATTAGTTTAAGCTTGAAAAGTAACTCATGTCTTTAGGTAGTTTGTAGTGTTGTACAACTATTAGTAGAGAAATTGCATGTCACTGCTGTGTGTGAAAAGATGCAAGGTTCTAAGAACATTATTATAATGCTCATGTTGTGGAGCCATTTTGTTTAAAATTGTCTAATCTTACTGTTGGTTTTAAGTTATGTTTAATTTGAAACAAAATCTTGACAGGCATTTTTAAAATGAGTATGTCTTTTTGCAAAATTTGGAGAAGTTCCTCTCTACCAGTTTCTGCTATTCTGTCTGCTGTAGGATGATGAATGTTATGCTGGTGCTGTTGGTGATAAAGGTTTTTCAGGTGTGTTTCATGGTTCACTGCAGTGACCAGTGTTTATATATTAAACTACAAACTAGCACTCTCAGAAGCACTGCTCATGTGGCTGAAAGTCGTAAAAACGTTTTTGTCAATGTCTCAAGCAAAACTCTAATTTGTCTGGAGAAATAAGTAGAAACATGAATTTATTGCCTTTCTTATTGTTTCCTTTTATCACATTTTCCATGATCAAGGTTTATTGCAACTGCACTGCTTATACTAAACATGCATGTTTTGGCAGGCTATATAAAGTTGATTTGTATGTATCTTTTCATATAGGTTCAATTGTCACTGATGCAACAGCATATGATGCTACAAAGCAACCGAATTCATATGGAGGTATTGTACTGTATTTATATAATATGGGTTATATTCACTACAAGCTCACTGCCTGCTCATGTATATCTGTAGTCAGGATCAGGCTGTTGTCAGTTCCCAGCCTTATGGCGCATACAAAAAGGAGTCCTGAGCGAAATCTGTTAAATAACAGAACATTTGGAAGAAATTTCAAAACAATAATAACAACAGCAAATTAAAACATTGTTATGATTATCAGACGTGCGAATGGAGTGTCTTCATTTGCCAGAAAGAATGGACAGTATATACGCTTTGGACTAATTTTTGATTTAGGTAAAACGAAGGAAATTAATAACCACAACTAGAAAGAGCATACTAAAACTAGTAAAATTGCAAACTTTGGTCGCGAAACGTTGAAAAACACGGAAAATATAGCCCTGCAAAGTTGGCAATTTTTGTATATTTTTGTGTTTCGGGCGGAAATTGGTAACTAATTTAGTTACGTACAACTTGCCGCACGTAGTACAACAGTATACAAAAATGGCCAACTTCGCGAGGCTATATTTTCCGTATTTTACAATTTTTCGCCCCCAAACTTTGCAGTTTCACTAATTTTCATAAGTTCTTTCCAACAGTATCCTTTTCTTCGCTTAACTGAAAAATTAGTCTAAAGCGTAGCTATATTTTGTCCATTAAAACTAACCTGTCTCACGACGGTCTAAACCCACCCTCCCATGCTATGAATAATAAAAGAATATATGTGAATAAGAGGAATATTTTTTCTTACAGGTTATTCAATCGCATCGGGCTCGTTCTTTGCCACTGGACGTTCTGGTATGATTTCGTATTCAAGAGGGAAAATTTATTATGTTTATCCTTTGCAGTAAGCTTTAAAAAAATTTGTGGCTATGCAAAGTCTGCTGATTCTAAATTTAATTACTGCAGTATCCTTTTGAATTTTTGAAGCTTTTGTGCGTTGTTTCTGCTGGTTTCTGCCAAATTGTCGACTATTTCTTTCCAATATGTCGAGCTCAGTACTTTGTTTACAAGTGAATGAAGATAGTCATTGTGATTATTAGGCCAAACGGTTAATTAAATAACGGACAATCTCTATTGAAAAGTTTTTTTTCTGACAGCAAACCTCGCCTCCTATTAAACAGCCGACATCTGCAAGAAAAACTTATTATTCTTTGCACTCAGAAACTTATACAGTAATTTAGCAAAGGATTGCATAAAAATCAGTACTTCTAAGAATTTCAAAAACAAGCGTGCAACCCTGGCACTTTTATGCATTACAGTCCCAATATATGGGGACTGGCGTTACCGACGTATTGACGTATTATGACTTATACGTAGGTATGTTTTACGTTTTTTAGAGTTTGCTGTCGGGGCTCCACGATATAACATGAGTGGTGCTGTGAGTATATTTTATGTACTATTTAAAAACTAAAAAACATAAACTGCGAGAGTGTTTAACATGAATGGCTTTAAGAACGACCGATCTCATGAGTTTACTGGTAAAGTTATGTTGAAAATGAGCATATTCTAAGCTGAGAAAATCAAGTTTAAAGTTAAGATGATATTTGTATAGGTAATAGTATGGTTTCGAGTGCAATTTGGAAAAAACATGCACGAGTGAGTGTTTCAAAGACTATCAAAATTGCACGAGTCCGAAGGACGAGTGCAGTTTGAAGTCTTTGAAAACCTCACGAGTGTATGTTTTTCCAAATTGCACGAGAAACCATACTATTAATTGTTAATAATATACATGAAAAAATTCAACGGGAAGGATAAATCATGTTCTACCTCCGGCCCCAGCGGTGCTCGCTGAGTAGGCTTTAACCTTCCCAACTCAACCACTCGTCTCCAAATCGCATTCAGACCTCCCAGCAAGGGGCGCCTGAACATAGCCACATATACAAAACCTCCCCCAATGACCTGAAGCTCTCGCTGCGACGCTCTGCCTTGAATCACGGCCTCGCATGCCAACCTCACATACCTCATCACCTTGTCAGCCTTTGGGCCCGCCGTTCCACGCTCACCATCAACCCATGCTCCTTGCACCTCAGCTCTTACCTCCTGGGTTACTGCCTTCTTCGGATGTCGCGGCAGGCCTAGGGTCTCATACGTCTGCCTCACTGCCAGGGTCCACGCCAACGGAGTACCCGCCAACATCTCTGCAAGTGTGCGATCAACCTTTTTTAGTTCATCGTAATTGTCCAGGTAAACCCGGAACAGGTGGGGGGCGCTGCTAGATGGCCTATCTCGCCTGATCTCTTGGTGGCCTGAGGCCAAGCGGGCATCTCCTTTCAATGCTTGATTGATCACCCTCCTATGCACATGCTGAGCGATAGCGACCGAGTTGATGAACCCCATGGGCAATACTTGGGTCACCAAATGCCACCCACCTCCGCTGTAGCCTCTTGGGAGGGCCTCACTAGGTACCTCCCGTCCAAACCCCATGTACTTCCACCAGCTGGATGGAGTCCGGAACAAGTAAAAGAAACACCTGATGTCTTCCGATGAGGTCACCAGTAGCTGGCTATCTTCAAGAATGATCGATGACATGCCTATCACACTCGGAAGAGTTGAAGTGTCTCCCACAAGGCTTCTACAGCAGGAGTTAGTCGGCACGAGGTTCATAATGAGCCTACAAGCCTCAAAGACGTCCCCATGAGCATCAGTGGCCTGCTCCTGGTTGCTGACAGCGAACAATCCGTTCAGTAAAGGGCGACCCCCTATGTGATGTAGCTGGCTAACGTGCATGAGTCGACAAACACCCCGACGAACCAGCCCCGAACAAACCTCAGCCCAGTGGCGGGCCTCCACCATGATGCTTGGCGTCTTTCCCAAATGTTGGTCCTGAGGCGGGAGGAGGAAATCTCCGAAGTTCCTCACATAAGCCAAGGTCCCCCCGTCGCAGAAGTGTTCAAGCTCTAAACTGCCTACAGCTTCAGGGAAAGCTGCTTCCACCATACGCCACTCGAAACGACGTGCGACCTGTACGATCTCACCGGAATAGTCTACCGACCGGGCTTTGAAGAACTCCCCAAAGTCAAGATCTGGTATTTCACACTTCGTCAGTTCAGAGTGGTCAACTACCTTCAACAGCCTCTCAACAATGTTCAACCGCGTTCTGTCCTCTCTCAACCTTTCAATGGTCCGGGCAGTAACTACTGCTTACTTCCAAACAAACTAAATATAGTAGTAAACATTAAAATAAAAGGGATGGACACTGATAAGGGATTCACACTTAATTGAGGTAAAAAGTCCGTTTCTTGCATGTCGCCCATGAGAGATCTGCGATGTTGACGATATATGGAAACTTCATCAAATGTTGTCGTCACCGATTCAATTAGCCACTTCAAAAACTGCACATGCACTGGAAGCGAGTTTTAAAAAGTGAAAAGAGTAAGAAATAAACCTTTCTAGTCGAAAGAGGAGCTAAAAATTAATAAGTGTACAAAGTTTGACCGCATGTGGATCAATATATTATAAATGACAAGCTTCTAGAATTTGTGACATTAGTATAATTTAGTATTATATTGGGGGGCGCGCGTCCCCCAAGCAATACTAATTTATACTATTTCCGCAAATTCTGTAAGCTTACTATTCACAATATATCTATCCAAATGTGGTCAAACT
>JAODVM010133635.1:0-15350 GCA_025400095.1 Phenganax marumi | reverse complement strand
AACGTTTTTATGACGTCATAAAACGTCCTAATTTGCATAAAAGCACGGAAAAACGTTTTTATGACGTCATAAAACGTTCTAATTTGCATAAAAGCACGGAAAAACGTTTTTATGACGTTATAAAACGTCCTAATTTGCATAATAGCGCGGAAAAACGCACTAAAACGGGGGTATGTGCTCATGGAGTTGCTTAACATTTTGACAGAATACACAGAAGAAATACCTGCAAATACCCCCCGGAAAGTTTACACTATGACTGTATGACTGACTGTATGACTGACTGATGTGAATTTTCGCCACGCATCACAATACTGCAAAGTTTCTTTGAAACTTTGCACTAAAAATAATTGGCATCGATGACGTAATGAGACATGTTGCACATCATATATCAATTATGGTATCTATGGTACACTGGTCATAAACCAACAATTTCAAGCATCTGTAATGTTCAAATTTCAACATGCATCAAGTAATTCGTTTACCTGGATTCCTTAACATTGCACGATAGCTAGTAGCCATGGTGACTATAAACTACACTTTTCTCCAAATAATTACCCTGATTCGACTGCATGTCATGTCAAGCAGAGGTCTGGGAACAATTCAGTAAATGTGAGCGATATTCCTTATTAAAGCCAGTCATCCAGAATTTCAAAACAATTTCATCTTCAGGTTTTGCATCCAAAACTTTGAATAATCTGAAAAACAATATCCTCATTCAGTGGCAGTATTGCCAGTGTTTTCCAGGCACATTTTACTCCAATGTACGCCAGACAATTTTACATGCCACTTGCCTTTCTTTTTCTTCAGAAGTGCGAGGTCCTGATCTGGAAAACTTGAATATCACTTTCACTTTGCTAAAAATGGACCAAAAAACTTAAAACCAAATTACAGGCTTGTTTTTCAATTCATTTCAGACACAGAAGCATTCTCTTAATATTCCTGCATGAAGAAAACAGATGATTGGCCATAGCTACTCACACAAGCAAGGCTCACTTACTCCATCCATTCTTCCTTAAGCGCACACAAATATTGTTCCACTACACTATCTGTAAAATGTTTGTTCAATAAAGCTTCCTCGATCTTTTTTAAAATTTGAGGACCTGGAAGACAGAAAACATTACACTCAATTCATCCCCCATCAAGTGACAAGAACCTTAGTAAAAATAAGAAGCAGCCTGTTGAACTGTGAAACAAAATGGCTACTAAGTCAAAAGGACTAGCATCTGTCAATTACTTACCATGCACAAGTTCTCTTCCATGTATGTCAAAAGTATAACTTCTAAATGGATTATTGCTATAAAAACAAAAAAAATGTTCAACATGTTAACTGGCTAAGATGTCGCCCTACAGTATCAGTCTGGCATCATACTTCACATAAAATTAAACATATCTAACTGTACCTTAAACGTTCAGGAGAGTTAACTTGCTGCTACAACAAAATTATAACAAACTAATGATTAAATATAGCAATTATTTGCCAGCAAACAAGGAATTGTACCTCGATATCCATCAACGTATACAAGTGTGACTCCAAAATATGCGCTGGAATATCAGCATCTGTTGTTAAGCCAAGAAAATTACAAGTCCAAGATTCCTGTTGAAAAGTATATCACCATAAATTCTTCAACAAAAAACGCATCAATTTTTAAATGAATAGTAAAACTGTCTGGCATTATATGCCAAGTAAAACAACGATATACAACAACTTTGCCACTTAATTATCATAATTTATTATAATAACCTGATAAACATCACTGTACGGCACACATTTGAAGCATCTGTTGGGAATTAAAGTCTAAAAAATGACAAACAATTAATTTAACAAATAAATAATAAAGTTATCATGACTTTAAAAAACCTTGTTTAAATACCTTTAAAGTTTCAAATATTGATAAAACAAGCTCTTTGGGTTCTCCCCTCACAATAAGTTGGTTTCCTTGCACAACGTTGAATGCAAGAAGATGAAACTTAGCTGTGCCCAATACCTAGATGATGAATAAAACAAACCTAATCAATGACTCATCTAATTGAACCAGTGAAATGATACTGACCCATTGAGTGGGTACTATTTCGTTCGTATTTTTCTACTGCCTAATTAAAAACAAAACAATGCTTCAGCCAGCTGTGTAATGGTGAATCTCTTGCCGCTTAACCACCTGTAACATTTGTCGTAATGTTGTAAACATAGGACAATGAGATTTCTTTTCTTCCAGCTCTTTTTTCTTGTTTATTTCAACAACAACTGATGTTCCTTCATCTGCTTCATAATCTGTCACAAGTTCCTCCTGAAATACATTGGAAAAAAAACGCAATCAAAAACTGAAGCATGCTACAGTGAACTATGTCAAAATCAGACACTCAGGACCAAATTTATTCAGGGATTTCCACTATAGAAAGAGCTCTGCATACACCCATCACAAGGGTCCAGTTTGAAACAGTTGACACTGATAATGTTGAAAAATTAGCCATAGAAATACAAGAGTTGTCCCTTATTACCCTGGGTGGACCTTCTAAAACTTTCTCAGTTACTCTGTGAGCTCCAGCCTTGAGTATCCAGGAAAAGTACAAATGAAGATAATGGAAGAGATGCTGTTAAGATAAAAAAAAATCAAAAATCTGTCAGAGATTACCTTACATAAGATCAGGGTTCAAGATTTGCGGTATCCTGGTATTCTGAGGATACCACTTTTTAGTATTGGATACCAAATGTCCATAATTTGGTATCCTACATGGATACCACCTATTTCTTGCTTAAATAAGACTTTTTACAAAAACAACAACACTACTTGCAAGACAGAACCTTGAAGTCTATGCAATTTTGCAAATTTTGACATTCGATCGATCCGTAAGAAAATGCGAATGAACCACAAAGAAAACAAAAGCACATGTATGACAAAACGAACAAAACCGTAGCGCTTCCATTATTTTTCTCAAGTGTAGTTTTCATTTGTTGCAGATTATCCATTGCGATATTGTCAAATGGAAGCTGCAGATTTATTTATTTATTTGTAACGCTTGTTAAGTGTTTGCAAAATCATTTACATCTAAAATTTTTGCCTCTGCTAGTCTTTGTACGTACAGACCACAGCGTGTAGTCCAAGACTCTCAGTGTCTCAATAGTGAGCAGTCTGTCAGTTATGTAGTCTTCAAAACCTCCAAATAAACATAATAATCTATATATATTTTAGGCATTGGACTTAGGTTACCAGATTTTCAATTTGGATACCAATTGTATATAAAAATGCTGGTATCCATAATGGATACCAGGAAAAAATGCAAATCTCAAACCCTGCATAAGATGAAAATGGTACCTTGTCTTTAGTCAAGTCTTGAATTGCACGAAATGAAGCTCTGTACTGTCGACGTAAAACATCTTAAATAAAGAAACTATATGGTGAATTATGATACTTGTTTATGAAATGTTTTAACGATTGACCGATTATTGGTATCCGACCAATATTTGCCGTATCGGTGAACAATCAGTATCAGTGATATTCTCCATATTTGTACAACTGCATGATTGCTACAAAACAAAACTGTTTACATTGACATAATACGCTGACATGGTCAAAAAATCTCTATTTAAACATAAGAGTTTTCAAATGTAGAATGTAAAGGTTCACTGCTTCTCACCCATACTTTACATGGGGCGGATCAACTGCTAAAATGTGTTTGCCGAAACCTGAACTACTATACATTGATCTTCTTACAAGCATATTATGAAAAACAATGACATTGTTATCGGCAATATTGCCGCATAAACAATAGGCTATCGGTCATTTTTGATTGTGGCACAATCGGTCAATCACTAAAGTTACGTTTATCAAACACAGTACATTACCTGAATCAGTAAATCTACTTTTATTGATGCCAGATCTTTCAAACCGAGCAGCTTGTTCAGAATTAAAAACCTCTACAGCCTACAATGGAAGCAAAGAAATGATGAGTTCAAGCAATTCTCCTTAGACAAGTTATTACAATACAAACTGTATATCCCCCTCACCATTTTTTGCAGCTTATCAATAATTTCTTTAAAATGTCTGAAATATAATTTCAACAACTAAAACACCCTTTTTTACATAATTCTCATAAGTTTAGTTTCAAACTTAGCAGTCACTAGTACAAATCATTTCAAGCTATTGAAAATCTTACTTGACAAGAAATGACCAAGAATTGATGAGATAAATTCGATCCATCATTACAATTATAATGCTATACCTAAAAAAGACAAAGGTGGGTGAATAAAAATACGTTTGTTTAATCAGCAGACAACACTACAACAATATACACCATCGCTGCAATCCTCGAGCTTGAGAATCTTTCAAATAGAATGTGTGACTCAGAACATAGCCATTCGCATCTTCACCAAAAAATATTGGTCCCTCACGACCTGGGCAAATTTCACAACTGAGACTGAAAATAAAGTTTGAGACAAGTGAAGGTAAAATTATATGCCATTTCATCGCAAGGTAATTATGATAATTATGTCATAAGCAATATGAGGTAGAGTTATTCGTTGGTTAATGTACTGCTCAATTAAGATGCAAAAAACCACAAACAATATTAATTGTCAAAGGGAGACTCTTAATGTTTTACACGATCTCACCTCCTAACACATGCTTGTCTCACTACACTGTAGATATCTTGATGTGCTGGATTACGACTACTATTGTACGAAACATTAGTGTGCTGATCAATGCTCAGAAAACCAGGATGGTCTGGTGCAATTGATTTACATGCCTGAAAATGAAGAGTTCGACATAGTATTAATACAAACTACAATCACTTATAGTCTTATGGTAGTTCTATACACAACTTTTGTGAAGTGAATTTTGCAGTTACCAAGGAAACCACCTACACTGAAGATTGTTAGCTGATTTCACCATCTTTTATCTAGTATTTTCTTACAATGCGTAGTATGACAGTGTAGCAAATACCTCACACTGTTTGGACTTTGGTTGAGCTGATTTTGAAGTTTCAGAATGAGAAGACCTTTAAAAAAAGGCAACTGGCATTATTTTTTACTCAAGCAATTTATTATATCAATCTTGTACAAGATAAAAGTGTACCTTCTTCCAGAAATATTTCCATCTTTTGAGATTCCACAATCATCGTTTAGACCATCCTCAGTGCCATGAAATGCCTGGATAATGAGTAATAATATTACAGAGTAACTCACTTGCTGGTGAGGGCAAAATATTATACCTGAGTGCAAAACAAAACGGTAGGACCATGAATTTCACAAAAATGACAAAGTGCTATAACTGCATTCATAATTTACACTTCATTCAACCCATATTTTCAGTCATTTTATGATTCTTCAAACACCTACATTGCAAAGAATAAAATCACAAGACCAAGATTTGGGATCCAGTCCTTTACAGACACGCGCAACATTGTGTTTCCAATGCTATCAATCATAGCACCAAATCGTTGAGAAAGTCGTCGAAAGGGAATTCGACGTCTTCCGTCTTCCTTCCCTTCGTTTAAATCTTCAACCTGAAGTAGCTATGATTTTTTTATGTTTTCACTCATTCGAATATTCTAACAAGAACATTTACGCTATGTAAGAGCGCAGATTTCAAACGGTGTTACATTAATTAAAATGGATTTTTCTTACCTACATTAGCTACGATACAAAAGTCTACTTCACTACACACGGTGCTCAGTCTTTCCCCACAAGAAAGTTCCAGCCTCTTCTCAAAGAACTAGTAAAAAAATTTTTCGTATTCCAAAAACTTTTATTTTCCTTTTCGATCTCTTTCAGCTCTGCACAATATGGAAACCTTGAGCTCTGCAATTTCCAAGTACCATTCACACACGGTGGCATAGCATTATTAATCATACCAGACAGACCATACCCTTTGCCACAAGTTAGTTCTGCTGTAGTGCCATGTTTATAAACTTTCTTCCCAGAGATTAAGTGGCGCGAAGGGACTGGTACATAGCATGGAGCTGCAGAAACATATCAACATTGTCGAAACGAGTATAGGAGAAAATGATTTCAATATGCCCGTCAAACGCAAGACGATTTTACTTGTGAAGGATAGTCCCTTGGACTTTTATGGGTAAAGAACAATCTAGATACAGACCTAAGCACTTGGGAACACTCCCAGACCACTGTCCATTCTCTTGGCACGTGATAACTGCATTACCAACGAGCACCATATCGTCTGATCCTGCACAGATGAACTTAGCTGTTGAACCAACCTCGTACCCAGTAACTTTGCTCGTAACTTTCCACTCGGACTTCAAGGCGTCACAAGTTGCAGCTGGAAAAACATTAGACAAATATCACAGAAATAAACACCGTTCAAAATCGTTCGAATGAGGGTAGGTGTCACAAAGAGAATAAATCCATATCTCCACTAGCACAAGAGAAACGTTTAACTTACCACGTTCACAGCGTGTACTATTATCTGACCAATTTCCATCATCTTTGCAAACTACCTCTCGTCTTCCAACCAGTTCGTATCCTTTGTCACAAGCGAATGTTGCTTTTCCACCACAATCTGTGGATGTCAAACTTGCGCGACCGTGGGCGATGTTCTGAATCGCTTTGCACTGGGTAGTAACACCTATGTGGAAAGATTCAGTTCTCAAATATTCTACATAAGCCACTAGTAGACACTTTCTCATTACGGTCTCAATATATGAGAAAGGTGTCCACATTAAGGAGGCGTCCATTTTGTTAGACAGTTCTTTACAACAAAAATGTTTGTACATTTGAGATTTGCCGTTCGTGCTTACTCTGACATGTTGGTTGTTCATCCGACCACGTTCGATCTGAATTACAAACTCGATAAGAAACACCATTCAGTTTGTAACATTCGTCGCAAGAAAACTCAACTTTGCTCCGGAAGAGATACACCAGACCCCTTCTGTGGCCATTGCGAGGAATCCCTGGGTCACCGCAGCTCACGGCTAGAAAAAAAAACAAAGGATAAAAGGTAATGAAAAACGCTTTAGAAAGGACGTAGGGAAGTAAAGAGACTCAAATTTTCAAATAAATTTTAAGGAACACTAAGTTGAATTTTTTAAAGTCTAACACCGGACAGTTCTATTAAGATTATTCATTTCCCATGATAACTTTATATTCCAAATAATGAATCATTCTCTTACGTTTGCATTGAAATGAAGAAGGTTGGATCCATGTATCACGAGAGCAAGTCATGGTTTGTGAATTGCCAATCTTAAAGTATCCTGGTTCACAAGTTAAAAATAATCGTCTGCCATGTTTTGCTCCTTGTGATATATTAAACCACGTTGGCCTTAGTACAGTCGAGTGAGCAGGCAGCGTTGGAGGGGGACATGCTGTGCCTAGAAATGAAAATATTGAACAAGTCAACTCAAAACAGACTAAGCCCCGGGAACTTATTTAATTATGCTGGCAGCGAAAGGTAGTACATTTCTTTGTTTCACGAAAACCAGAGCAAAACTAATGACTTTGAAAAGCAGAGAGACGCCAGGGTTGATTACGTTGAAGTGGGAAAAAGGGAAAAACAAAGAAATACAAGACGTGTCGATAAGTTCCACCGCCGCCGAGTACTGTTACAAACGTGAAATAATTATTCGTTGGGAAAGAGAAACTGTAATAAGGTTTTTGTTTAGTAGACTTACGATAACATCGTGGCACAGCGCTGTCCCATGATCCATCAGCTCGACACGTGATCATTTTCGTCCCCTCAATATGATAACCAGACACGCAGGAATAATGCAGCGCTTGTGACGTCAAAAATCCCTTGCTCGTCATTGGCTCTTTTCGTAAGGTATGGTTTCCAATCCCAGGATCAATGCAGTTTTTTCCTACAAACAAAAACGTTCAGATTGACTTCATTTTGTAAAAATCTGGTTTTCATTTTCATATAATGGCAAATGGTTTTAAACACACAGTCACATTTTTTCTCAGAAACCAAACTACAACCAAAACAATGAGATTTTCTGGTCGTTAAAGACATAGCGTGCCTCTTCCTTTACGACAGTTATGGCTGTTTATCAGTTTATGGTAGCCTAAATTTTTAGGCCTCGTTTTCAACTCACCACATTTTGCTTCTACGCCGTCCCAGGTCCCCACACCGCGACAAGTTCTCACACGTGACCCAGAAAGTGTATATCCCGGGTTACAGGTAAAAACTGCTGTGTCATTGAATTTTCTGCCGTTCACAACCCTGCGACCATTTCTAAGCCTGCGTGGCTTGGGAGAATTGCAAGACAAACCTACAATAAAAGGCAGAGTCCTTGGAAAACGATCAACAGTCGTCCAAACGCTCCACATAAGCACGGAAAGGCGAAGGAAGGCCTCAGTGTAAAACGGACAATTATGTCTCGGAAAATTCGACCGGAAAAAAGCTCAAAGCAGTCAAATTTCGCATGTCAAACTGCACTTTTTCTACCAATAAAACATACCACGGCCGGCTGAAGTCTTTCAAACGTTTGAAATTACCGAAGATCTACCTTTTTTGACGCAACTGTAGCCACAATCTCCGTCACAAATACATTCTCTTTTACTAGATCTACAACCCAGAGAAGTCAAGCACTCGTCAGCACAGCTATTGCCTGGGTGTAAGTTTGTCCTCGGACAACGTTGAGCTGGAAAGAATTGACAAGAAGCTAGTCAGACAATTGTCGAGGTGTACTTTGATGAAAGCCGATACTTTGAGTACAGAAATTTCAAATCACACCTATTGAGAGTGTATTTAATGTACTTGAAGTGCATTGTCTTTGTTTAAATGTATTGCTATCTGCTTAATATCAAAACATTGTTCTACACATACATCATTTGAAGTAGTTTGCGCAAACGACTTTAACTTTTTAGCTCATGCAAGACTAAGAGTGCACTACAACTTGCGCGCAAATCTGCCGGCCTGAAAATGAATGTTATATTTCTTATTTCCAAAAAGAACTCACCTTCGATAACGCTGGGTACAAATAGCGCAGTGAACAACACAAAAAAAACTGAGGACACCATCGTATGAAAATTTCTCATCACGGAAATCTATGTTATCTATCTAGCCTTACTACGTGCAAGGGATGTCGAATAATGAAACTTGATATCTTTCTGAAAAACAGTTCCGCATTGCAATATATGCGAGGTGAGAGATTTTTGCGTGGAAAACGAAATTCAAAAGCGCGAGCACGCAAAAACTTCCTAATTTGCTTCCGCGATTAATTTGACCAGTTAGAAACAACGTCTTCGGCGATACTTCATGCTATCAGCGACGACTGCCTTATAAACAAAGTACTCAAACGTTTTCAAAATTCTTTTAAGTCACGTGGACAAAAGCGTTGATCATTTTAGTCACCTGACATTGTTGTTTTCAAATCTTGAGCAGACTCACGTAATACACAAGAATATTTTTAACTTCTGGCGCATAGTCTCTTTAGCCAACATTTCTTCGTCCAATGAAATACTTGTCAAACTTTTTTATATACACCTAGTAGCTACAACAACATTTCCGTGTATTCATATTCGAATTACAGTGCGTAAAAGTATAAATTACGCGTCAACATTTAAAAATATCTTGTGTATTACGTCTGCTCAAGATTTGAAAGCAACAAAGTGTGACTAAAATTATCAATGCTTTTGTCCACGTGGCTTAAAAGAATTTTGAAAACGTTTCATCAAACGGCTTCGTGTGTTTTGCATTCCAAACCGCCCTGTGAACACTTTACTGAATAATGGCTGCTTGGGGAGGATGCCGAACTATGTCGAAATTGTCATGCTCTTGTGCCGTTTTATTTTGTATGAGTATGTCTCTGGTTTTATATTATTGCTTTTATGAAACCCAACTCATATTTGGGGGATTTGGTACTCAAAACTATGGCGTCGAAAATACAGCAAAATATTCAAAAGAATCTACAACTGAGAAATGTAGGAATTTATATGAAATTGCAAAAGATATGCTTCTTAATGGTACGAGAATAGAGCTACCATTTGAAACTAACAATACAAGGTGGAAATTTCACAAGAGTGGGAACCTCGAGTTTCTTAGGGAAATATCTAAGAAGTGGACAGAACCTGATACAGTCAAAAAGTCTTTGAGTTTTGAAAAATATATTAATGTGACATCAAAAATGTTAAAAGCAAAGAAACATTTTATAACATTTGCTGGATGTAAGTGTTGTGCCAGATCAAAAGTCAAAGCAACAAAATCAGCTCGAGATCCAGGAGGATTTGATTTTGCTACAATCCATGATCTCGACTCTCTTAGCAAAAAATTTCGCCAAAATCATTTAGATGTTTTGAGGCAAAGGCGAGGTTGCGGTTACTGGCTTTGGAAACCTTATATTATATTGAAGACGCTAGTTGACAACATGTCGGATAATGACCTCTTGATGTACCAAGACGCAGGGGCGCATATTATTAGAGATGCTGGACCTTTATTAAAATTAGCTCAAGACTCACACACAGGGATTGTGGTATTTCACCTAGATCATTTAGAGAAAGTTTTCACTAAACGAGATGCATTTATTATAATGGAAATGGACGATACAAGGGTGTATGATTCATACCAACGCCTTGCCTCGTTTGTAGTGCTGCGAAAAAACTGCCAAACTTTACAGTTTGCGATGGAGTGGTTAGCATATGCTTCTGATTACCGAGTTTTGACTGATGCTGACAATAAAATGGGCAAAGAAAATCTGCCGACTTTCAGGGACAACAGACACGACCAGACTATTTTGTCTTTATTATCTAAGAAATGGCAACTTGATGAGCTTCGAGACCCAAGTCAGTATGGAAATACTGGTAAAAAAAATATCATGTATGCTCTTGGGCCATATGAACAAATTATACATCATAGCAGAGATACTAGTTAGAATTGATGTTTAAATGAAAATAAATGTGCCCCCAAAAAAGTCAACCATTAAAAGTCAAATTCAAATATAACCATTGTTGTTTGACCACTGTTAAATTATGACAGACTTTACTTCGCTACGAGGTCAAGTCCCCCCTCGCCCCAGCAGACCAGGCCCTACAGTAGTTCTTCACCTGCGCTTTATCTCTATTTATGACGTCATGAGAACACGGAAAATCAATGGCGCGCGCTCTAGACAAAAGGAAACTGCCGCATAGCGAGAAACTGAAAGGAAGTGAAACTCAGCCATATTAATGCAGGTAAATAAATCCTTTTCAAGTAAAATCATAGATTAAACAAACTAACGTAAATATTGTCTCGTAAGTCGTGAGAACATGAACTCGAAGTTATGAACTTTGGCCTTTTCGGGGAAACAAAACACAGGAACTAACTCCGGATCTCCCGCTGCGGTGACCACTGACCCGCCCCATATCTACACTGGTTTCGAAATCTGATACATGAATTTTTTCACCACACAGTAGAGGAGTCACAAGACCGAGAAAACGATGGAAAGCAACGATTATCAAGGTGAATTATCACACTTCAAATAATAAACAATATCTGTCCAAACAGATTGTCATTTGGAAAATGTATGTTCTAAATGTTCCCCTAGGATCATGAATTGTTACAATTTAAATGGGGAATGTAAAACTTGTGAACAGAATGCTTTGTATTTTAATTACACTGTACATGAATGTTTTAACCAATAATTGGCTGTCTTTTCGAAGGTGGAAAGGCGTACGGTGCTTTGAAATCTCAACAGGCACAAACGTTGGATGAAATCAACAAGGTACATACTACATAACTGTCGCCATCGAACATAGACAGCCTTTTACTCCGAACACGTGAATATTTCTGCTATGCTTTGGCTAGATATTAACAGTTAAAACACAGTCTTCAACTGGTTGAGATAAATCCGTGATAAAATCTAAAATATATGTGCTATGCAAAAATTTTAAGTAAATATGTGATAGCTCAAATGTGAGCTATTACTTCAGCCTTGCACGTGAGACGGAAATATAATTCTGCTGTAGTATGTCTAATTCATCAATGAAATTTTAATCCTTTCTTCCAGAGTTTCTTTGACTCTGGTGATTATGATGACGAAGAGGAATACCCCGATCTCCAAAACTCACTCGAGTCTTATAAAAGTGAGTTTGTTTGCAAGACAATTTATTATTATAGAAACGCACAATAACCAGCTATAATGAGGTCAATCTTATAGAAAAGGGGTGTGAAATGTTTCACTTTTGTTCTAACTTGTTCTTTTTAGAACAATTTATGGAATTTGATGAAGATGATTCGGGTGACATAGGTTAGTTGCAAACACTTAATGTAAGCTTTAAATAATATGTGTTTGTTTTTCTTGTATTTTATATTGCTTGTAATGATTCGGTAATTTTGCAAATGAAATTTACACTTATTAATAACAAAATGTTGGGAAGGGATGGGCGATACCAAGCTTTTCAAATTGATACCACACCACTTTGAAACCAAGGCTTTTTAGTGGTATCGATCCCAAATTTTGACACCAATACCAGTATATTTGAATGGTAAATGAAAGATTTATGATAATGGTATCAAAACTATACCATATCTGGGCATAAAACTGTGCTCCAAATGTCACCATCTGTCTAAACAGCAAGAAACGTGGAAAACATGTTGTGGAAGGCAATTGATGATGTTACTTTGATCTATCGGCCTATCCCTACACCCACCCTTCCTTGTCTCTTGGGATTAGTGTATGGGGCTTACTCTACCTATCTTTTTCTCATGCTACTTACATTAAGACATCATGGAACTAAAACGAATGATGGAAAAATTGGGTCAAGCAAAGACGCATCTTGAGCTAAAGAAAATGATAGCAGAAGTCGATACAACAAACTCAGGTATCAAATGCACCTTACTTTAAAGATTTTATTCTGATGCCTAATGATTTTCTTCATCAAGATGGAACTGTTACCATGGTTCGACAAAACCATCTTCGACATCATAATTACGAAAAGAAATGAAGTCTCATGCTTTGGCAATATGTTTAGTCTGATTTGGTTTATAGTATGTCTTAAACACAATGCATCGAATTTTTTTTCAGGAACTATTACTTATACAGAATTCTTGAGCATGATGCTTGGAAAAAAGTCATCAATTTTGAAAAAGTGAGTGGAAGTAAATCTGCAAACTTAGATCCAAAATAGAAATCTTAAATCTCACACTACTTTTTTAGGATCCTTATGTTTGAAGCACTGGCTAACAAAAAAGATGAAATCCCAAAAGGACCCCCACCCAAACGCGACTTATCAAGCTTACCTTGATAAGTTTTTTCCTATGCAATTCAAAAGAAGAGTCAGAGGAAAAATGGACAGTTAATTTTATACAAAGGACCTTTGCCTATATTTTGCTTCATTATGCTACAATCACTAACGACAATGTGGTTGGGAAAACATTAATAAATTCATATATTTTTGATGGAATTGGTGTGATTAAAAACTTTACAGACATAACTTGTTGACTTGCCACCATGCACACTTTAGCCCCATTTACACTTGCACAAAAAATGGCACGGCATGGATAAAAATTGGCTCGCGTGCCGTTTTATAAAACGGGTACGGGTCGTTTACATTTGATTTTTTCGATGAATTCCTCGTAAAACGGCCTGAGTGCCCCAATCTGGGAAGGCCCGTCTTATTTACACTTGAAAATTTACCCGAGCCGTGCCATTGAGAAGCGGCACCCATGCCAAATTTTATCCGTGCCGTGCCAATTTTGTGCAAATGTAAATGGGGTTAGAGCTGATTACAGTTGAACTGAAATTGGCTTCATTCAACAGGTAAGGCTGAACATGGTTTTCTACCATCCTGTATTGGTGCAAATAAATCTATAACTTTACTACGCACATTAGCAAAAGATTTTATTTCACAACTTGTTTATTTCATGGTTAGTGCTTTAGTACATTTTTGTTGCATGCACAATGATACAAAATCTGGCAGTTGAAAAATAAATTCATCTTTACATTTCAAAAGTATCCAAGCAATATAGTAAGATGAAAACTCCAGGAGCATCAGGAAATCCCAGCAAAGGAAATCAAAACAATCATTAGATAACTGTGCATGAGACGTATTTAAAAGTTATTCGCTGTTTGAAAAAACCATGGAAAGCTTGACATCATAATCCATTTCACACCATAGTTAAAATGACGCTGCCATTTACACACTGTTAATAATTCACACAATCCGACTCTGTTTTGAAATGTACCACAGTCCAGCAAATTATCTTCAGTTCACTTCATTTATATATTCTACGATCACTAGCCATTTTAAATGAAATAATTGGTCAAATCCACCATATCGTTTCGTGTTCATTGTATCATGTAGATGCAAGTCTTCTCGATTAAATAATATTCCCAAATCTTGAATGTGTTAAACTCCTTCCTTGCGTCTTGCATAAGCTCCTAGACACGCACAAATTCCCATGATTCCGATAACTAAACCAAGGATCAAAGCTATAGCATCTCCAGCATCAAATGCAGCCACTGGCCGAGCAAAAACCATCAAAATCACGGCAAAAATAAGAAAATAATTCCAAAAACCACGAACCATGTCGTTGTTCGCCATTTTGTTGCAAATGAACACAAGATTATCATGTGATTGTACTCTATATCCCGTCATGCTTTTAGAAGCCAGTCGCTGACCTTCCACGAAACTGGAGTAATATATTTTGGGTTGTGTGTGTTCCCGTATTCATTCGCTTTGCCCGCGCGCGGGCATATTTAAAAATGAACCGCTAACCCGCTATCAGCGTGTGGATGAATCTGTCCGCTCAAGCCACGCGGGAAAAGCGGCGCCAAGAAATAAGCGCGCAAATTTACACAAACACGAACAAGAAATAAAAAGCAGACTTCTCCAACAAACCTTGCATCTTCTATGAATTCTAGCTCACGTCATCTTCCAGGTTTTGGCAGTTTATATTGCCCACTAACGCACAAAAGTTCTCCATCTCGCACTTTCTTTTCAAGAAAACGTTTCAAATCATCCACATTACATTGACCAGCGGTTGGTCCACTCATAGCAAACATACGCAACATGGAGTGAATTCTTTCCAAGGGTAGACTGTCCAAATTTGTAAGCATTCCTACTATGTAGGACCAGAATATCTGAATAAAAATACTAGGATTACTCTTAGTCAAATGCAACGTTTTTTCGTACCTTGTGGTAGAATTCACAGTCAACTCGAAACTTCTATGAGTGTAGTCATGTGATAGCTCGGGGGTTTCTCAAAAGAGAGAGAAAAAAAGAATTTGGAAGCTACTGATTATTCTTCCTGCCAGTAGCTGAATGCCGAGGGACTCAGTTCAAATGTGACAGTCAGCGACATCGTCCTTATGACTGCTAGGACTGCGGATTAAAGCTGTAGATAGAGTTTTAGGCCCGGTTTACACTGGCAAAGTTTCTGTGATCAAAGTAGGAATTTTTCGCCAGGAAATTCTGTGTTCTGAAG
>JAODVM010133524.1:0-15351 GCA_025400095.1 Phenganax marumi | reverse complement strand
ATGCAACATTGTATGGAGGGGAGGGGGGAGGAAGAAGTCAACTTTCATGCTATTATGAATGTACTGATTTTAGTGTATAAACAAACAGTCTAATAGGCTAAGTGTTGGCAGTGCTTAGTTTATAAGGTTATAACGTCTTCTGTTCTATAATTGTCCCATCTAATTTGTCCACGATTGTATATCTTTTAGGGTTGATGAAGAAAACTCAATGAAAACAAATTTTGAGTTGACAAAAGATTGAATTACTGATTCACATGTCAGAGTTCCACAATCATTACACTTAAATTTTCCAAGTTAGTTGAAAACATTTGAAACATACAGAGGCCATGAATTCACATCATAACCAGCATTTTAAAGACCAGTCTGGGACACAAATCTGAGAAAAAAATTTGCTATTAAACATCATCCTCTTTGACATGTCTTGCACATCACTTTACATACAATCTTGGTCATAAACAGACTAACTTCCCCCTGACTTAAGTTCTGAAATGTTCCCTCTGCAAATATTTGACTAAGGCAGGCATTAGTGTCCCTGGCCACTATATGTACTACAATACTGTATAAGCTACAACCAAAAAGGTTCTCGAATTTGGAACAAATAATAATATTTACGTTCTCGAAATTCAACATAATTGTTCACTGTTTGGAAAAGTAAGTCTAAAAAGTCTCTTCTCCGTGGCAACTGCTTAATGAATGGTAAAAAGTAAATATGAAGACAGTTCAAGAAAACAATCAACTGCACAGGAATAAAACCTTGGTATGTCCACCCAATACGCACATTGTTTCTTGGCTGATAGCTATTATAGTATCGGCTCAAGAGGTGCGTGTATGTAGAGTCACTGGTTTTAGCTGTTTATTTTTCAAAAAATTAAATAGTTACTCTGTAAATTAATAACAATTATCTAAATATTTTCATAAAAGGCAATACCATTAATGATGTTCAGGCAAGTGAAATGTGTCCTGAAAAACAAAATTGTCCACACCAGTGAAGTCTTGAAGGCCAAGTGGTTGTGCCCCAAGATGTAAACACTGTCAGCAAAAAGTCTCACTTTTCTTAATTGTGTGACAAAAGATCAGCAAAAGAGAACATGAAGGAATTTCATAAAGCAATGCAATTCACAATATACCAATGTTGTGTATCGTGAAGCTTGACTGTTGAAATCCAATCCAAAAAGTGTGGAAAATTCTATCTGTTCTAAATGCTCATGTGATAAGGATTAGGATTTTTTTAATCCTAAAAATTTTTCCATTGAAAAGTCAATGGTGCCTTCTCCAGTTCCAAAGCAACAGCAAGGATTGACACAGTTTGAGGAAATGTTAATAGTGAGAGCCTTTCCAGTGATGCATATTTATACTAAACCAAGAGGTGGTCAAAAAGCCTAAAGGCCATGTTATTACATAGCCTCAAGATGTACAACAGCTTGCTGATGTGCAGCCAAGAAGTCCAAAGGAGCTTCCAGCCATAATTTTAACCATTTCTGTGAAACATACCAACTCTAAAGATTTCACAGTGAGAAGAGAAAGGTTGAAAATGCTCTTTATTGGCTTACAGGTTCAAATGACAAAGGTGAACCAAATAATCACCTCTCTCAACGCTTCACAATAAGCCATAATGTATTGGATGAGTTACCTGAGAATGCTATACTTAGTGATATCACAACAATTGATAGTGCACAAGGTTAAAATGTGGAACTTGATAAAACAGTTGGCATTGATGTCAGACCTGTAAAAGCAGACCTTAATAATAAGGTTAATAATAAAGACAGTGAAATGAGTAGTTACCTTTCAACAAACATTAATTGAAAAATGGAAAAAGAACTAGTTGATGATGAATTTTTAGAACCACAAGAAAAGCACAATTGGCAGATAGGTAATGAACCTTTTAATTAATTTAATGTTCCATTCTTAGTTTCAATGGCTTTTCCAGCACTGTTTACAGATGGAAAAGGTGATCCAACAAATAATGCTGTATTGTTTGATACTGGTAACAATTCAAGAGAAGCCTTTGCATAAACAATTTATGGCAAGTAGGTTTACCAATATGCTGCACATCCTAGTTTTGCTTATTGGGCATTTAATATTGTATATTGAAAAAGGATTATAGGTCAAAGAAGTTTATTCCTAAAACAAAATCCTTCAGAAGCATGCCTTTCTTTAGATGATTTAGAACAAATGCTGCTATCCCACACATACGACTCTCTAATATCAAAAATTATGCATTGTGCCAAAAATGTAACTGTATCAAATGCTTACTAGAATCAAGCTAGAGATGACTCAAAGGCAACTATTCACCAGAAGGGCCCAGCTACAACGTTTTGGACTTTATCATGTGAGTAGTACGTAATCAGTTCGTTGTGGCTCATTTTGGCCATGCCCCCTTTTATTCCTAATACAATCTTATACTTTTGCACCATTTTGAATAATTAATGAGCTGTCAATCATGAGTCAGTCCGGCAATGACGTCATCAAAAACTCATTTGCATTATAGAAATGGGAATCGCGTGAAAAATTCAGCGTATATAAGTAGACAGCAAACAATAAATGCAAAAACAAAAAACCAAACAAAAAATAACGAAGTATCAAATTCTAAATTAGTAGAAGATAATACTACAAAAAATACCACCAGCAGACCACCTGCAAAAAAATTCAAATGAAGCTATATTAGAAAGAATGAAAGAAAAATTACAAGAAGATGATAAAAGGTATAAGAAAAGACTTGAAAAAGAAAAAGAAATTAAACAAAGCTCCCCTGAGAAATTAAAGTTGAGACTACGAAAAATAATAAATCAAGATGACTGTGCAAAATCTAATTTGCATAACAGGTCTGGGAATCGGGAGATTAATTCAGCGTATATAAGTAAAGAGAAAATGAAATCAAACCAACCAAAAAATTCAATAAATAAAGAGACGATGGTCTCTAATAAACCAACTAAAAAGTATGGAGGTCTTCCCTTATATAAAGATGACATCTTTGAAAGAACTAAAAGTATAATACAAGAACAACTAAAGAGCCGAAACCAAAACAAAATATAATAAGAAGTGAAGCAGAGACATTACCTGGTAGACCTTTTGGGCCCCCATCAAAAGAAGAATACTTTCCAAAACCAGAGACGGATAAAGACTTAAAACCTGGAGGTACAACTTCACAAGTTATTCCACATACTTATAGAGATATGGACGACGCATTGAGTCAAGTTGGACCAAGTACTTCAGCTAAAAATGCTTTACAAAGATTTAGAACGACTCAAAGAAATACAAATAATGTTGGACGTCCATTAGGTTCTGCTCAATTAACTATTCCATCAACTTCAACAGAAAAAATAATAGGACCTATTAAAGAAAGACCAATCCCAAAACCTAGTGTGGAGCGGGCACAGGGCACCTTAACAAAATTGATAAAAGAAAAGCCGATCCCAAAACCAAGAAATAAAAATATACCTCCAAAAGTATTTAAGGAACTTCAAAAATTAGATCGAAAAATAACAAGATGGGGTCAGAAAAATATTCATAAATATTTAGACACTTTAGAAAGAACTTTAAATAAAGAAGATTACGACAATAATACTGTAGACGTCGTTACAAATTATATCAATAGACATCTGGATAAATATAGAGTTCAGTTCAACCAATTTCAACCAAGTTCAACCAATTAGAGCTCAAAGACCAACTCGACCACCTCCTCTGCCACTACACATACTAGATACTCCATTGAAGCCAATAAATGTAGAACCATTGAAACCTATGCAGTATATCAAACCAAAACCTAAACCAATATCAAAACCTAGGACATTTGTGAGAAGAAAATTAAACGAATGGTTTAATTGTTTAGAGGATTTTATTCCAGAAAAAGTAAAAACACAGTGTCAAAGTCTTATACAAAGATGAAAAATCAAGGGATGAAAGCATTTGAAAGCAAACGTAGTGCTGAGCAGGTACAAAGCACCCTTGAGCATGATCGAAGTGAACCTGAACCCATTCCAGAACCGGAAGTACAACAACCAGAACCAAAAGTACAAAAACAAGCCAAAGTATTAAAAGGATGTCTTCGTAGTTATACCGTTAAAGGTGAACCAGAATATGACCCTGGGACATGGCTTAGGAAAAGAGTAAGAAGTACCGTTATAAATCATCTAAAAACATTATGAGATAGTAAAGTTGAACTTATATTAAAATGTTCTATGGTGAAGAGGGATCCAACAACAGATAAAATAATAGAACGAGACGATGACAATTTCAGCTCTAGGTATCATATAATACTAAAAGGATCCAATGTAGAGAAAATTTATGATAAAATGGTAAAGAAGATACTAACTAGCTTCACTGAAAAACAAAAAGCAGGTTCCGGTTGGCAATTTCAGGAAATCATTAGACTAAACATTCAGTTAGCAAAATATAAACCCTTGAAGGGGTCGTCGTACATTCCAACTCCAAAATGACTTGCAGTTAAGAAAGCAATTACAAATCCTAAGAATGACTTCTTAGACGATAAATCTGAAGATCAACAATGTTTTAAGTGGGCAGTGTCTATAGCGATGTTTACAAAACCTAGATCTAAGAACCGTGAAAGAATAACAAAACAAATAGTAAAGAAATCAGAGACCCTTGATTGGACCAACATTAGATTTCCAACACCGATAGAGGTTGTCAAAAAGTTTGAGAAGAATAACAACCTAAAGATAAGTCTATTTGGTTACAATGAGCAAGACAGAATCTTCCCAATGGGTAGTGTCCATGATGATCCAGACATAAGACTACTACTATTAGACGAAAAACATTTTCTTCTGATTAATAGTATGTGCAGATTAGTTAGATCACAAGTGACTAAGAGTCATGATAAAATTTTTTGTGTGTGACTATTGTTTACAGTACTTTGGAAGACTCGATTTATTACAAAAACACAAAGACTACTGCAGATTACATGAGCCAAATAAAACACTTTATCCAGAAGAACGTTCCACTGTTAAGTTTGTGAACTATGACAAAACGATACAAGGTACCGTTTGTGATTTATGCTGACTTTGAATGCTTCACATAACCAATGGATAAAAACTTAGGAAAAGGTACTCATCAATACCAAAAACACACCCCCAGTGGTTTCTGTTATTACAAAAAATGCTTTAGCGACTCCGTGTATAGTCCAAAATTAGTTCATTATACAAAGACTTCAGATGAAGACGTCACAAAGGTGTTTGTCAAAAAGTTGGAAAGAGAAGTTCACAAGATGTATCAATTGTTTAGATATCCAGAAAAAATAGTAGTGACTGATAAAAACGAGCAAGACTTTAAGAATGCTACTCATTGTTATGTTTGTAAAAGTCCCCTTGAACAAGATAAAGTCAAAGACCATTGTCACTATACAGGAAGATACAGAGGAGCAGCTCATAGTAAATGTAATATGAAGATGAAAAGACCAAAATTCATTCCAGTCATATTCCGCAATTTAGAAGGATATGATTCCCATTTGTTCATCGAAGAACTGGCAGAAACGCCCGGTGAACTCAATTGTATTTCTAAGAATGAAGAAAAGTATATAAGTTTCGCAAAGGAGCTTGTCATGGGTAGTTCTAAGAGCAAGACCAACGGTAAAACGTATAAAATCAAACGATCTCTAAGATTCATAGACTCCTTCAAGTTTATGGGGTCCAGTTTAGGAACCCTCACAAGCAATTTACAACCTACAGACTTTAACAACCTGAAATGACACTTCAAAACCCATGTAGGAGTGTTGTCTAGAAAAGGAGTTTATCCTTATGACTATATAGACTGCCTTGAAAAACTATCGGAAACAAAGTTGCCTCCTAAACAAGCGTTCTATTCCAAGTTGAATGATGAATCCATTACAGACGAAGATTACACCCATGCACAAAAAGTTTGGGAGACTTTCGAATTAAAAACAATGAAAGACTACCATGATATATACTTAAAAACAGACGTCCTATTATTGGCTGATGTATTTGAACAATTCCAAAAAGTTTGTAGGAAACACTACAACCTGGATCCAGCATGGTATTACACTTCACCAGGATTAGCTTGGGATGCTGCGTTGAAACTCACCAACGCGGAGCTAGAACTACTACATCAACAAGATATGTACCTTATGATAGAAGAAGGAGTTTGTGGAGGAGTGTCTATGATCACAAAACGACATGGAGTTGCAAATAATAAGTACTTATCTGATCCTACGGGTGCTTCGCTGTACAATCCAACCAAACCGACCATGTACATTCCCTACTTGGATGCAAACAATCTATACGGTTGGGTGATGATGCAGAAACTACCAATGAATGGATTTGAATGGATGACAAAAGAAGAACTAAGAGATTGGACCAACAACGCTAGTATATTAGAAGTAGATCTGGAATATCCAAAACATTTACATGATCTCCATAATGACTATCCATTAGCTCCAGAGAAAATTCTAATTGAGGAAGGGTATGATATTAAGAAGCTTATTCCAACATTAAGATCTAAAAATAAATATGTAGCTCACCACAAAATGCTAAAGCAATATTTGAAAAGAGGTTTGGTATTAAAGAAGATCCACAGAGGTATAAAATTTGAAGAGTCCACATGGTTAAAGTCCTATATACAACTTAATACACATCTCAGAACAAAGTCCAAGAACAAATTTGAAAAGCACTTCTTCAAGTTAATGAACAATTCAGTGTTTGGAAAGACGATGGAAAACTTACGAAATAGATCCGATGTAGAACTCGCCAACACACCCTCCATGATGGAAAATAGGATCAAGAAGACTAATTTCAAATCAATGATGAAATTTACGGAAAATCTAGTAGCAGTCCACATGTATAAGACAAAAATAGTCCTCAACAAACCAATATACGTTGGGATGTCGATTCTGGATATCTCCAAGAGTCTAATGTATGATTTCCATTATGATTATATCAAACCAAAATATAAAAACAAGGCGAAACTACTGTTCACCGATACAGACTCCTTATGCTATGAAATACAAACAGAAGATTTCTACAAAGACATATCACCAGACTTAGAATGACTATTTGACACCTCTGAAATAATAACTGACAATCCCTACATTACAAAAGGACTTAATAAGAAGAAGCCTGGAGTGTTTAAAGATGAGTGTGGAGGAACCCAAATTAAAGAATTTGTAGGACTACGAGCAAAATTGTACAGTTACAAAAAGGAAGACGGAAAAGAAATCAAGAAATGCAAAGGACTGAAAAAGTCAGTAAGGGACAAAACGATCACATTCGAAGACTATAAGAATTGTCTGTCTACAGGAGAACAAGTGATACGCCCTATGAATGTCATACAAAATAGAAAACACAAACTATACTCGGAAACTGTTGAGAAAATAGCTTTAAGTTCCGATGATGATAAATGATATACACTACCTAATGGAATAGATACATTGTCTTATGGACATAAACTGAGCATATATAGATAAAGAGACAATGAAGCATGGAGCAGGTAATTCGCAAAATAAAAATAATAATAAAATGTCATACACGTTAAATTTAAAACAACTCAAACTATTAGCTAAAGTATTAAATATTGAGGGATGGTTCCACAGGAACAAGACGCAGCTTTCTGAAGCGCTTGGTATCAAGAAACCAAAACAAACTCATAGGATACCATTTCCAGTGAAAATAACCCATGTGAAGTCTGGTTGGGAGGAAAATTTTTCAAATTTACAAAAGGCAGGTGAATTTTTTTATAAGAACACAAAAACAATTAAATATGCTTACAACAACAACAAGAAATTATATATTGATGGAGACTATTATACAGTTGAAAAACTAAGCGCGGAGTGGGCACAAGGCGCCTACGATGAAGTCTACGAAAACAACCACCTCATGAGAGAAACTAGCAAGATCCAAAGATTAATGGATGAAGTCAGACAAAACTTTAAACTTTATGAAAATTGATTTTTTTTATAATTTATGAAAAAATTCAAAATTTTTTCTTGATAATAAAAGAACAACATGCCTGTAACAAATAATGAACAAATGGAAAAACAGGAATATATCAACCAAATTTATAGTGCTGGAGTACTGATGTTGCCCACTGTGGGTGTATCGATGTTGAGTAAGAAAGTGTTTGGAGAATCCCTTGGTAACCCACAATCGATGCAGGGAACCTTAAAACTTGCTGGAGCTGTGATGTTGGGATCCATCTTGGTGAAGTACCTCGAAGACAAAAAATCATCCCAGAAAAAATTGATAAATAAATACTACAAATAAATGGCTTCCATCGTAGTAGGAGGACTATTTAATGCATTCGCTTTTGCAGGTGCAGGTTTCTTATTTAGTAGAATGAACCATAATGGATACGAAGAAAAAATGAAACATCACAACTTGGCTATGGAGAAACTAGCAGCAGAAAAAGAAGAATGGTATGGGAAAGAAGTCAAAAGAAAAAACAAGATTGTAAGATACTGACAGGAGTTATCCGACGCGAATAAAGATATCAACATGACAAACAAGTCATTGGACTATTTAGGAAGGATAGAGAAATTAAGACTCAAATGGACTCCTGAACCGAGACTAGAAGACTACTACAAACCGAGTAAAGAAATGCAGGAATATCAACACATCGTGATGGGTATTTAAGGTATTGCTGGAGGCTGGGCGTTGGGAAAACATATATAATAGATTCTATAGTTGAAATATACACTAAATATATTTCAACTTTTTTTTTGTCTTAGTCGAACGTGAGAAGCGTAGCTTCCGCTTTGCATGTGTCCAATTTAACTATCTGTTTTGCTGGTTCTTCTATAACAGGTTCTGGTGCACTCGCTTTGCTCGTTTCTTGCTTTTCTGTCTTTGTTGTTGGCTCTTCCGGTTTATTTTTAGAACGACATTGCCATACGTAATGACTTATTCCAACACCAAGTATAGATACTACTACAATTGGTGTGTATCACCAGTTTGTTTCGCTCGTATTGTCATTCTCTTCTTGGAGTCTCTTCTTTGTTCAGAAATCGCTGCAAGTCGTTTACCAGCTTCTACTCTTTGCAGATCCTTTTGTTTAACTATTGGTTTTTGTGTAGTAATAACAGGTTTCGGTTCGCTCTGCTCTCGTTCATTTTGTTTCTTTTCTACTTGTGGGTTACTGCTCATTTATTTAAAGAAAAAATCAAGTAAATTTAAGTACATTTGAGATCATTTTAAGTTATCTGTAATTTACTTGTAATCTACTGATGAGTTATCTATTGAGTAAAATCAAGTAAATTTCAAGTAAGGTTTCGAGTAAAATGTAAAACGTTGTTATGCAAATCTACTTCTTAGTCAGCTTTGCTAGTTTTGACAAGAACGTCCAAGGTGGATTCATTACCATAAGTTTCAATCGAAGTCTTAAGAAACTGAATTAAAAACATAACAACATGATCAACATTAGTCACCAAATCTTTTAGATAAAGTTTAACGTTGGGGGTAAATATTTGATATCCATTAAACGATCCTACTCTTACAGGTCTCATATCAAGATCAATGATATCTTTTTGTTACTTTGTACCATCTAACATGAGACAGTATCTAATAGTATCTAATAGTAGTATCTAATCGTAAGTAACAGTAAGTATCTAATAGTAAGACTCGAAACAACATCATCGTTGTCGAACGAATGTTGGAGTAACGTAATTTTTGTATCGTCGTTGAAGTAAGGTAAACAAATGGTGGAGTTGTTTGGTGGAAATCCTTTATGAGAAGTTGTTGGTCTAAGCCATGACATACTATCTAAGGATCCACAATAAAAACTATATAAATGAGGTTGCTTTATGTGGTTTAGTCTTGTTTTTATCGTATTTATTTCCCCCAAGTTGGATACGGAGACACTCCGATTTGTAAGTATACGTGAATTATTTGATGCAATATTGGTTATATTCGATGAGATGTAATTTTGATTCTGTGCAATGTCAGCTTTATTCAATGCGATGTCATTTTGTACTGATACGATGTTCGCTCGATTTGACAACACTAGTGATTTATTAGATTCAATGTTGGTTTGGTTTAACTCAACATTAGATTTATCTGACTCGATTTTTTTATTGATTTTGTTGTTTGGTTCTTCATATCCAAAGTACATTGCCATTTATTAAAAAGAAAAATCTCTGATTTTTTGTAGCAAGTATTTTGCTATAATTACTCCAGCTACCAACATCACACCTGCGACTTCGCGATTATAATTAGTTGTTGAAGATTTTGGAGTTTAGTGTAGGTTTTATTTCAATTTCATTGTCAGTTGGTTTGATTTTAGGTTTTTCAGTTTTAATTTCAGTTTTAATTTTAGGTTCAGGTCTTGTATAATTTAAACTTTTATTTTCACCAAACTTCATATCAGATGTCGCTATGGTTAAAATATCATTAAATCCAGCAATGCGGTTTTCTAAAATAACCATACTCGAAGGGATTAAAATAATTCCTGGACTTACCACCATATTAAGAGCAACATTGGTGTCTTGTTGGAGATTGTCACCGTGGGATCGTTTTGTATGATAGTAGCGGTTGACTAATCTATGAAATACGTCTTGGGTTTGGGAACTTTTTGCTCCTGCATTGACGATACTCCATCTTGTATTGGCTTGTGCTCCAAGAACCGAATAAACATAAGATTCCACAGCGTGTTGAAAACGTTTTTGTCCTATTTCAGTCAGCCCATCAGACTTCTTTTTTATAAATTGTTTCCAGTCATCATCGGATTGATTAATATATTTTTCAAAACGTTTTAAGGGTTTGTTGAATCCTTCAAGAGTAAACGTAACAATTTTTTCTTTTCTGGGGATCGCGGATTGAACTCGTTTTAAATCGTTATGATCGACATAGTTGGTGAGTTTTTCTGGATATCGAAGAAATCGTCCCATATGAAAATAAAAATAATACTTTGCTAAACTCAAAATAAGTGAAGGTTGGGCACGAGTAAAGTGTTCGATGCTCATGCCTGCTTTATAACTGATCACGTAGGCCGCTAATACAGCAGTAAAAAAGGGGTCTTCTCCAATCAGTTTAGTATCTCTTTGATGAAGCACAGGTGAATAGGGTTTGTAATTAAATGTTGTATAATGGACCCCAAAAAATCTTTGACTTTCCTGATACTTGGTATTGAGCTCATCAAATTGTCTTATAAAATTGTCTTTTTCATTCACATAAAGCTTCATTTTTGTGAAATCTATTTTCATGTTGGAGTGCTCCAGCTTAAAATGAACTATACTGCCAAAACGATTCGAAATTTGAGGTGTCCATTCTTTTTCTATTTGCTCCTTGTCTCGTTTACTACTTATACCTAGATCATGCATCAAGTTAGGATTGTCTTTTATATAAATCCATTCTATATTATATCTATAGTGTTTGTTCTTTTTCCAATACGTATTGGTTACAAGCTTGAAGTTGCTATCGACTTCCCCTCAAAATAAAATTTGTTTAGATTTGCATTCGGATATCTTTTAAGAAATCTTTGCTTTGCTTCAGATCTCGACCAAGACTTGATAAGTTTCATCGCTTTGTCGTAGTCTTTTCCATAATATTTTTTATACATTGGTTCTAATTGAGGAAATAATCTATCAGTTCCAACTTCCATTTATTTAAGCAGGAAAAATCAGAGATTTTTCTTTTAAATAAATTACTTAGGCCCATTTCGAACGTCGCACTACTGCCGTGTCGAATGCATTAAAAGCAATCGGTAATGAGGAGCTTCAGCTGATTACCTATCGTTTTTAATGCATTCGGCACTGCAGTAGTGCGATGTTTGAAATGGGCCTTACAAACTAACTGTATGGATAGACAGTTCACATAAGGAAGTGTGAAGCGGGTGCTCAGTACCTCTTCACCTTAGTAGAAATATAGAAACAACATCAGGTTCCAACATGTTTCTCAAAACAGCTTTGGTATTTTGGAACTACAAGAATATCACAGACTCCAACAGCAACATTATAAGTGGATCTAAAAAAATTAGTTTCGATCATGATTATTGGACGTTTGATGAAATACAAAGTAAATTATCCAAAGAAGACATCAAGATCCAAAAACACCTGACAAGAAAGTGAAAATTCATTCCAAAAATAACAAACTTGAACTTAAAGCATTTGGGCAAGTCTTAGGTTTTACACCCACCCAAGAAATACCTGCAGACACATGGATCGAGTCCAAACATGAAGCTGATATCAACTTAGGGTTGAGGTATATTAAAATCGATTGCGACTTGGTTAATAAAAATAATTATAATTTTGACACAAACGGACAACTGAGTTCTTCGATCGTTAATTTACCAATCACAACAACACAAAGCCTAAATGGATCTGTGACCCATTTTAAAGACATCGAAAGCAAACTTCCTTTGTACAATGGGATATGGAACAGCCTAAACTTTGATACAAGCACCAATATTGGACCAGTCGAAATTGGGTCTGTTCTACTAGAAATTTACGTACAATAAATGACAAAAGAACGGACAGCAAATGTAGTGAACCTGAGCGAAGCGAAAGAGCTCCAAGACAACCTAAAAGCGTTTACCAACGAACAAGAACTAAGGAATCTTTACTATGACCCAAAAACAGGATATCAGTCCATGGAGAAACTCTACCAAAAAGCAAAAGAGGAAGGACTAATACTCACCAGAAAACAAATCAGAGCATGGTTGAAAACCCAAGACACTTACACGAGATACAAACGCGTCGTAAGAAAACATAAAACGCTACAAACATATGTGAACCATTTAGCCGAACAAATACAATTAGATCTCGTAGACATGAGTAAGTATAGAAATAAAAATGGAGGTTATAATTGGATCTTAACAGGTGTGGAAATATTGTCCCGATATGTGTTTGCGATACCCGTACGAAAAAAGACACTCTCAACATGGTTCAAGGCGTCAATGAGCTTCTAAGACAATTTAAAACAAGATTTGGAAAATACCCGGATGTCGTTCAATTTGATGAAGGAAAAGAATTTTACAACGCGGCTGTGAAAAACCTATTAGAATCCCATCACATAAAGTACTTTTCAACACATTCTGATAAAAAAGCAGCTTTCGTAGAAGATTCAACAGAATTTTAAAATCGATCATGTGGAAGTACTTTTATTCCAAAGGAACTCATCAATGGGTTGACATTTTGGACAACCTCGTTGATAATTATAATCATACAAAACATGGAACGATCTTAATGAAGCCAGCTGAAGTCAGCAATTCTAATGCAGACCAAGTGTGGCTGATGTTGTATGGTCATTGGACAGGACAATACCCCTTGCCTAAATATAAAATTGATGATAAAGTTAGATTGTCCAAGTATAAAAATGTATTTAAAAAAGGATATGAAGCGAATTTCACGGAAGAAATATTTAAAATCAACAAAATCTACTGAGGGGATCCAACGACCTATGAAATACAAGACACTACCTTTTGAGATGATCCTATTCTAGGTAGATTCTATGAAGAATTGTCCCTCGTAGATAAACAAGATGACATGCACAGAGTGGAAAAAGTATTAAAAACAAGAGGTAATATGGCTCTAGTCAAATGGATGGGTTATGACAACAGACATAATTCCTAGGTGAAAAAGTCTGACATCGAATCGCTAAAAAACATTCATAAAAAAATGGACGGCACAGATTTCAAAGACTATGACTACGACGACTCTGCTCGTGATCGTGAAGAAATCGAAATGAATAAATATAATGAAAGACAACATAAATGACAACAAGATCATAGACGATATCAACGCAGAACGCGAGACTGATTTTTTAGAAGATGAAACCTACGACCGTGAACCAGATGTCAATGTTGATTTTGGTGACAACGTAGCGCCAGTTGAACCGGTTGAACCTAATCTAGATTGGGACAACACTTATGATGATGTTGATATTCCTGATATAAATAGAGATGTCGCTGACATGAAACAATCAGAGACTTATGATAAAAAAGACTTTTTATTGAATTTCTTAGAACACAACATTGTCAAATGAGATGGACCTCATTCTAAACAACTCGTAGAAAACTTCAAAATAAGAATAGGTGCAAGAGGACAAGTCTTAGGTGGTGAATTCGAAGGACGAAAAATCATCATCAGAGACAATGATGGTGGGTTTTTTACTCTAAAGATGTAGAGTCACAAGAAGCCATCAATAGATTTAAGGAATTGTCCCGAAAAGCTCAAGCCGAACATTTTGGTACATCGTCAGCGCAAATCAAAGAAAATATAGAACTAAATACCATTACCAGCGACAGCTTAAACGAAATAACAAGTCAAGTCAGCAAAAATACCATTGAAAAACTACAAACAGAAATAGACGACTTGCTGGACAATCTAGCAACCAAAAACGACGACTCTTCCCAACCCCTCATAACAGAGCAACAGCTTAGAGAACTTCGTGGATACCTCGACATGCCAGAAAATCAAACAACAGAAGAAAAGCTTTAAAACCTAGAAAACGAAGCAAATCATTGGAGATTAAAAAAACTACAAGCAACAGATCCAGAAAAGAAGCTGTTTACGACACCATGGAGAAAATAGCTAGACTAGCAGCTGATAAAATAAGATTAGAAAACGACATTTGAACCGTGGAACCAGAAACTCGAGACAACTATGTGAAGGATCACAGGATTCATCCAAAGATCATCCTGAGATTGATCCTGAGATTCATCCTGACATTCGTCTGAACAATACTCCATACATTCCATACATATCTGAATAAATTCCATACAAACGTAAGACAGCTAATTTTTACGCTTTTCACTAGAAAAATAATAATTCAGAAACATTGTAGACTGCTTCGCTATGCCATCCAGGTAGTTTTATCCCCACCAATAAGTGAAAAACGTATTTTCATCCCTTTCTGTACTCGCTTCAAAATCATTGCCAAAAGATCAACCTTATTGCTAAGGAAATTCAATAACGCACTATTACAACATCCAAGCAAGGTCTCCTCCACTTTTTTGCCAGTTTATACCTTTGGCACAACAGCCAGACTAAAGAAATTCAACAGCAAACACGGCCCTAAAACGAGTGTAATTTTAGTAAAAAATTATCAACGTGCAAGTGATCTACATTCACCAGAACTTTCTGCATCACATTGATCCTACGAACCACTGTTAAACATGACCAATTATAGCACAACGCATCGTAATGATCTTCGAATCTTTTCCAATGAACAAAAAAATTACGAAACCGAATCACAGTTATCAAGTAGTTTTCAAAAACAAAAAGTTTCAAAATCAACAAGATGAAATTCTTCAGTAGCATTAGTCCATTATCCTTACTAAAATTCAAAATGGTGGACCTCTTAGCTGTAAAGCAAATGCTAATAACTCCTTCCATAAACTTGTGCCAAAATTCTCCTTGCTGTAAATGAATAGCGGTTATCAATTACTTTCAAA